>JAOYMO020028658.1:0-13438 GCA_025802455.2 Iodosphaeria phyllophila | reverse complement strand
TCATGAATAGCTCAGCACCCAATCAAACCTCGTATCTCCAACCTAAGTACGCAAATAAGTCAATCTACTAGCACCAAACACCGAACGACCGGGTTCAGCGCCTAGATAGCGTAGTGGCAACGGCAGGGGACGCAACCTTTCGGTGAAAAATCAAATACCCAAAGGACCCGAGTTCGAGTTCGACCACTACCGGACGAATCTTGGGGCTGGGGGCGCAGCGATATGGGAGATGGGCCTAATAGACGACCAGGCATCGTTGTGTCTTTTTGTTTTGTCTCTTCTTTCAGAAAACTTTTTTTTTGTTAGTTTTTCGCCCTGTAGATGTGATAGTGGTGATGCTAGGCGCATCGTGGCTTTTTAGTATGCTAAGTGACAGGACCCTATGATCGTAAACCCTCGTAGTAGTTTTGGCATTACTAGGGTTATCGGTAGATATGATATCTCGTCTACTTGGTTCCTTGTACTACAAGGCAAATTCCTCGTTGGATATACTCTGCACCCCCTCCGAGTTTGATCCAACCAAACCTGCCCGGCCAACATTTGCAAATACGTCTTTGCGATATTAATCCTGGGACTGGAAAGAATAGGTGTGATCTTGCAAAACAAACAGCTTCTGACTGCCTGATGAATTTGATGCCCTAACACGTATTTGATGCAAAGTCTCCCGGCGCAGTGGCGCCAAAGATTGAAAAGTAGCTGGGATCCAAATTAATCCGATCTCGAACCGCGACTATCTATCTTCTACCCATTCCTTGTTGTACATTTTCAAAGTGGCTTTCTCTGCTGTCCAGCATGGAGCAAAACTACAAGGTGTGAAATCACCACCTGACTGTGTTTCCGGGCTTCCTATATCAATCTCGATGTTTCCATCGATTAAGCAAGCCTAACACGTCGCAGGCCGGCTCTCCCTTGTATGACGCTTGATGGTTATTAAGTATAGGCCTGAGATATGTCTCAGATGTGCCATTGATTGACACGTCAAGCACAAGCGGGCGCAACACTGCTGGAAAGAGTCGGACGGAACTTTTTCCTTGCATGTTGCCCCTTGCGATTCACGACACTGGTGCGTTTCTGTAATCCAACCATCTTGGAATTAGGGTGCGAATTTGTTGCGGAAGCGTGGGTCAGGCAAACCGTCCCGAAATTCCTTCTTGCAGATCTGCTTTCTATAGCTCCAGTGAGAAAATTGACTTGTCTACTCATTTACTTGCATTGTGTCGGCGAAAGAGAGTTTTTCATTTCGATCTGGCTCTCTAGTCCACGTGACGGCGTGGTTCACGACGGTATCGGAACACTGGCTTAGATTGTCAAGACTCATATGTCTACTGATAGCGTGTACTATATTTCTTGAGTGGCGTCTCGGTGGAACCGATTTAAAATCCACCCGAAAGCGGCTGGCTTCTCCTCCTCGGCGGGCAGCTCGAAATCAACATCTAGCCTTGGCGATCACTACGCGTAACCAACTTCAAGGTTGAGTTTCTTCATGTAGAGGGCATCCTGCTGGCGATATTTTGACATTTCAAATTCCTTGAAAGCAGAATTGTCGTGGATCTCTGGCAGCATATTTGTCACTCGATTGCTTGGAAAGTATCCCAAGGATACGGTTCATGACAACTACTAGTCTCTGTTGTTACTCGCCACGGTGATCGGAAACGAGTCAAACGAAACAATCAACTCAAATGACCAACTTCTTTTTGTTCAGTTGACTTGATCGTGGTGGTGTTTTCAGGGAAGGAAATAAGTGGGTCAGTCCTGAGTTGCCGGCAGAATCCTCTCGAATAGGCAGGCCATTTTTGCCGACGGACCGTGCCGAATGACGAGTGGGGGTGGTAATTATCAAAGAGGGGTGAAAGCCAATCAAATCAAACTCGATGCACATTTTACGCGCGAAGCGGTGTCACGTGGTATCTGGCGAATCCATGACGCCACACCTGGCGGCTCCTTCGGACTGCGGATGAACCTCGGAACACTAATCGCCTCTCACTAGCAGCGAACTATACCGTATCTGCGTATTCATGAAGCAATCACGCCTCCATCCCTCAGCTTCGTAATCATTTCCCCTACACCTGTCGTGACAATCTAGGCACCATTATTCGTTCATTCATTCCATCACCAAACAAGCAAAACCTTTGGATTTCTATCAGCGACAGGAAGAACAGTCCGTATCAACAGCGGTACTCAATCAAAATGGCAGCCAACACGCGCTACCAAGCCGCGCCGACACAGGATCCCGACACCGAAGCGCGGGGCACATGGTCGCAACCACCGCCATCGTACCAGAACTCGGGCGTGGACGTGAGCGCGGCTCTGGCGAGCGGCGCACCGCGCGACAGCGAAGATAACCTACCCGATGACTTCAAGTTCGGCGGGTCGGTTGCGGAGGCGACGGTCGACATCCGCAACCAGTTTGTGCGCAAGGTCTACACTATCTTGACCGCGCAGCTCCTGCTCACAGCCGGTGTCAGCGGCTTGAGCTTCTGGAGCGCCAGTTATAAGTCATGGATTCAATCGCATCCAGCTATGGTTTGGGTTTCTGTATGTCTTCCTTTTTGGGTTCCCCTCCAGTTTCTGTTTGTAAAGTAAATGGATGTAAAATCTAACAAGCGTCACCCGCATCTCTAGCTCTTTGGCTCCATCGGCTTCATGCTCCTCACATACTGGAAGCGACACTCGTATCCCATGAATCTGCTTTTCCTGTCCGCATTTACGGCCCTCGAAGCCTACGCCATCTCCGTCATCGTATCCATGTACGACGCGCCCGTGGTGCTCAACGCCGTGCTTCTGACCGGTGGCATCTTCGTCTTCCTCACTCTCTTCGCCTGCCAGACTAAATACGACTTCACCAGCTGGATGCCCTATCTGTTCGGCGCGCTCTGGGGACTCGTTTTGTTCGGCTTCATGGCCTCGTTCATGCCGTACAGCAGCACTGGAGAACTCATCTATGGTGCCCTAGCTGCTCTAGTTTTCTCGGGATACATCCTGGTCGATACCCAGCTCATCATGCGCAAGTACCATGTTGAAGAGGAGATCGCTGCTGCTATTAGTCTGTATCTTGATATCATCAACTTATTTCTGGCCATCCTGCGCATCTTGAACAGCCAGCAGAATAACTAGCTGCGGTGGAGAGGATAAGTGGGGGGGCCTGCGATAAGATGATGGGTACTGAAATTGGGACTGGGATTGAAATCGGCGTAGGGTTAAGGGGGGGAAGGAGGGAATCAAATTGGGACTTGGTTGGAGACATAATTGCTTTCCCTTTAGGTACATCGCATTGAAATACTTCATAGCTCTTTGCTACTGGGAAACTACTGCGGGATCAGGGTGTAAGCCTAGGTTCTCTTCAATTTATATTATTAGGCAACTAGCTGAAAATTCTCATCGTTCAGTCGCAGTGGCATGACTCTGCTTCTTGGTTTCGCTGCAGCCGCTCCATCGCCATCTGCGGTCAATTCTCCAAACTACATAATAGCTCCCAAAATCCATCTGTATCAGCAACATCCTCGCTTACTATTTCACTGTTATTAAACATCAGTTGCGGAAACTATTCCCAGTCATCGGATTCCTTATATTGCTATTGTCAACTCGTTCTTGCATGGTCCATAGCACACCAGAAAGTTTCGCGTCTGCCCGCGACTTGGTGAAGCAAGTTGCATCAGCTACGAATACCAACCCTTTCCACCCCGCTTTCATACATCAAACGAACCACACTCAATCCCGCAAAAAGATCCATAAAGGCGCATGTATGCGTGAGTGCTTCACACATGATACAGGCATCGCCCAGGCGTGCGTGGTGAACAAAAAATAGTCAAAAAGAACGAGTTCCTGCCCCGTACTGGAATCGAACCAGTGATCTCATCATGCCTCATCATTAGGAGTTACTAGTGATGCGCTATACCACTTAGCCAACGGGGCTTGCTTGTTCGGAACTTTATGCACGGTTATCACTCGACGAGAGGGCTTGTGCGACTTTGCAATTTCTGCGCCAGAATATGTCGCGGTATCTGATGTGTTGCTCGTCGCGATTGCCTAATAGCAAAACAGATACTGTGATTCGAGTTTCGCGTCTTGTTGCTACTACCTCTGAGGTATGGGAATTGGGGGATTGTGTGGACGCAGTGCGACTGCAGTGCGACCAACAGTGAACTGGTTCTGTGGACATTGATCTCGGGGTTATCGGGGTTCGGAGCATGACGGCGGAATAGCCGAGCCCCTGAAAAAGTGGTGGTCTTGAAGGTCGGCATTGAAGGACGTGGCTGTGAGTTTGAAGCGGACGCCAAAGAGGCAGAAAGCCAGTGGAGAGGACCTACGCAGTACATATGCTTCGTCAATTACTGACTAATAAATTCATCTTCAGTTCATTGCTCGAGTATTTGACCACACTTGAACGACACCATTACTGTACTGGTTTGGGCCGCCTTCATGGCTGATTTCATCAAACCTTGTTTTCTCAGGCCACGGTGCTGCACTGAGCATTGTCGCAGGCATTCTAGAAGATCTAGCGTTGCACTTGCCAAAGCGTCTCAATTCCTTCTGCCTAGCAATGTAGACTGGGAAATCGCAAGCTGCTCTGTCAAGAGAGGAAATCAAATTGGGCAGTGACGAGTCAAGGTGCGATCGCTTGTTGCGCAAGCTCTGCTGTCTCATTCGTGATTAGTTGCGCAGAGTTCTGTTCAGAGGGATGGGTGGGGGTCATGTCTTTCTATCAGCTCGAATGACCGAGCCTTGTTTCTAGTGGGGACTGATCCACTACTCCGAATTCGATCATACACGTACTCGGATCCTTCCTCGAGAATCTTGTGGGTGAAGGGGTTGAACTACTTGACTTCGGCCAGATAAAGTCAGCCATAGCGAAAGTTGATAAATTTGTGTGATGCATTGTAAATTGTCCAGTTGAGTCGTCGAACTCACAATTAGAGTAGTTAGTGGCGGGAACAATACATATTTTCATAGCTACTTTAGATATCGGTATCGTGGGATAATACATAGCGGTAGAATTGGTGCTGCTTTAAAGATGAAGCGACGAAGATATCTGCTATGCTCGAAGGATTATCGTGGAATCATCCGCATGGAGAAGAAGGACGATTGAAGGAAAGAAAGTTGAAACTCAGCGCGGTGACGCGATTGGATACACAACGGGAAATGGTTGAACGCGGGGCGGCTACGCTGTTAATGTTGCGTTATTATACTATAAACCAGGAATCTCGCCTCAATGCAATGTTTGGAACATAAAAAGAAGTTTAGTTCATTTTCCGGCTTAGTCGGAACGCAATCATGGCGCACCTGGGAATGAATAGTGTATCTGGTTTCTCTCATAAAGTTGTATTCTTTCGAAGGATTACGCACTAGTAAAAGAAAGATAAGAAGACAAGTCAACTACTATTTGATATCCTCCGGGTTTATGCTTCGATTATCGCTATCAAGCCATTTTATACTGGATGAAGACTTGTCACTGATATGATGCTTGAACATATGGCAGGTCAATTGCCATACTCACTAGGCTCAATGCTAATGTCGATTACCCACAGCCGTCTGACTATAACCGCAAACAATGGCTCTATGAGCGATTCACCAGATAGCGTAGCGCCCGGAATACGAATAACTTCACATGTTATCTTGAAGGTCCACCAGTCCCGAGATACGACGAAGTTACGTCACGAAAATGTTTTAGAGCCAGGTTTTTTCTGGTATGGTTTTTAATGTGTGGCCATGCCACGAGTGAGGTATGCCCTCCATAACTGTGCCGGTATCCACGAACCGTGCTCCGAAAACCGATGATCCCCCTTGAGGAAAGAAAAAAAAAAAAAAAAAAAGCAACCGAATTCCCTATCCATGAACAGTGATAACCACAAAATGCGGCAACAAAGTTGATAGTCCTCGGAAGTAATGGAGAATTTGGATGCCCTAACTACAGCACTTGATGACCACGAAAGGTGGCATGTAGGTTTGCTCTTCCTCGAGGAAAAAGAGAAGAAGGAAGATAACAGCGTGGCGGATGCCCTGCCTAAGGAAAAAAACAAAAGAATAACGCCTGTCCTTCCCCCCTAGCATTGATAATCTCTAAAGCCCTGTGAACTCAAAACCATGATGATGGTCGAAGAGAGAGGGTGTACGTGACGGAGTTGCGGTTGCGCGCTGGCCTTGTCTCATTTCTGTCACCAACCCCTTCTCATCTCACATCGCCTGCCCACCCTCAACAAACAGGCTCTCATCGTTGCCGCCGGTGCCATTGCCGCCGGTGCCATTGCCGCCGGTGCCGTTGCCGTCGGTGCCATTGCCGTCGGTGCCATTGCCGCCGGTGCCGTGGTCGCCATCGGTTTGGACGTCGGTACCATTGCTATCGATGCCATTGCCACCGTCGACAATGCCATCGACGCCATTGCCGTTGGCGTCCTTGATGTCAGCATCCTGATCCCAACCAGCGGGCAGGTCCTTGCGGCTATCCTTCTTCCACGACGCTTTCTCGCGATTCATGCGGATGACGAGGTCCTCGAGGGGCTTTTCGCTCTTCTTGGCATTGCGGCGTCCGCCCTTCACCTTCTTGCCTCCCTTCTGTGCCTTCGGTGCCTTCTGTTCCGCCTGCTCCTCCTGGTCCTCCGGGTCTTCCTGATCCTCATAGTCCTCATCATATTCTTCTCCACGAGCCTGCTTGCCTCCAGCCTGGGCCTTCTGACCTTCGTCACCAGCCTGCTGGGCTTCAGCCCGGGCCTTCTCGGATTCCATCTCGGCCTGCAGCACCTTGTAGGCTTTGGCGGCGACAAGATGGAAACTGCAGCGGGAACCCTCCTTGTCTATCTGGCAGTTGGCGCAGGCATGGGCTGCGCGGTGGGAAGATGAGAGATCGGTCAGCTAACTATGCTTTAAAGTAAAGAATTGAAATAAAAAGTTAACGGTCGCGAGAAAATAAAAGGCCAAAAATTAGAAAGGTTTCGCTTACGATGCGTCATGCCCGCCAGATCAGTAAGGTTCGCCACTTCAGGGGGGGTGATGCAAACGGGAAACAACTTGTTGTTGACGGTGCGGTTGTTGGGGATACTGATTTTGGCAACCTTGCACTTGACACCGACGGGCTGTACGTTGCCCGTCACATACGTCAGCATGGACGTAACAGCCTCGACCCAACGGTCGGAATGAAAGAACTCCGCATCGCGGCGGCTGGCACTGAGCTTGAACTCGAGGTTGCGTTTGGCCTTGAAGGCGACCAGCTTGCCGACGTGGAACTTCACGAAAGGAGCGAGGATGTCCAGGAGATGGTGGAAGAAGTCCGGGAGCTCCTTGACATCAGCGAGATACTCCAGTGAGTTGTCGAATTCCGTCGCATCTTTGCCGCTGCGCGTCGAACAAACGAAGCGGTTGTCGGGGACGAAGTTAATGTCTATCTGAAGATCCTGGATATCTTCGTCAGGCAGGACTTGAGATTCATCGGCCGCGTCGGGTACGGAATCCTCCTGCTGCTGCTGGACCTGAGAGCCATTGGCGTTTCCTGGTGGGCCTTGAGTTCCATTACTACCGCTGAGTTCAGCATCCTGCTGCTGCTGCTGCTCCTGGGTTTGAACGCCGGTAACGAGATCCATAGGATCACCCGACTGATTCTGGGGCCCGAAGTAAGGCAGGCGAGTATCAGCGCCGTTGGAAGTGGCAGGCTGAGTGGGATGGCTATCGACGCCAGGGACGTTCCCGAGCTGCTGCTGCATTTTGGTGACAGGAACAGCAGGCGAGGCGCAATGACCATGAACGCCAGAAACGTTTCCGAGCTGCTGCTGCATCATGTTGGCGGGAACAGTAGGCGAGGCGCAACGACCATGAAAATTAGGGAGGTTTATGAGGTGCTGCTGCTGCATCATGTTGGTGGGAGCAACTGTCATAGCATAGGGCAACTGAGCCGGTGGGCGAGGAAGAATATTCCGATGACGAATGACTTGGCTACGCTGACCGTTTCCGAACTTCTGCTGTGCGCGGTAGTTGGGAGCAGCAACGTGAGTCATCTGACCCTGATAGCCAGCAGGATATCCGTTCAAAGCGCCAGCGGGAATGGCCTGCGAACCACCATAGACTTGAACATATTGACCAATGAAAGGCTGCGGCAGCATCTGCGCATTGAGAGCAGCAGGATAAGCCGACGGACCCTGGAAGTTAGGGACGGGCAAGCCGTGATAAGCATGGTGGATAGCGATATTCTGGTGGCCAGGAACAGGGGAGCCATGGCTCAGACCATGGGGAACAGTACCCTGACCAGGATTGGCGTGGCCATGCTGCATGATAGGGAACGACTGCTGAACCATGGTATTGGAAGTAGAACTTGAGAAATTCATCGTTCCTGGAACAGTGTCGTTGATCAAATCGGGATGATACGGAGCTCGACCCAAGCCATGCACCGCATCGTCGTCCTGGGACTTATCTCCCGATGCATGACCAGGACCGTCGATGTCCATGTCAACGTCCTGGGACTCATGAGTGGCGTTGACCACTTCATTGGCATTCTGGCCCGCAACCTGAGCCTGTTGAACGGGAGCCAGGAATTCCTGATCAGGGAGTTGCATACCAGCCGGAGCTGGCTGCGCACCTGGGATGGGGATATCCATCATCATGGCGTCAGGAATAGAATCCATTCTATTGCGCTTCCAACCCGCATTCTCCTCACCCTGATTGGAGTCGGAGAGCGATCGCTTGCTCGAAGTCATTGTTGGAGTAGCGATTGGAAAGTCTTTGCAATTTTGATGATGATGCGAACTGATGAGGGAGATGCGGACGATGGACGCGTCAACGGGGAACAAAGTGCAAAGAGTGAAATCAATGTGGATGCAGAGCTTCAAGTATGAAGACGCTGCGGAGTGTTTCGGAAAATGACTGAAGAGTAGAGAAGACACTGCAGCTTTGCAGAGGACAGATGGAAAGAGATCAAGATGAAATGAACTGCTGTTGCTGCAATGTGTGTGAAGGACTGATGCAATGAAGACACCGCAGATGTTGCAGTGCAGAAAGAACTGAGAGTGGGGTGGTCTTCTGAAGAAGCGACGTAACGAAGGCACTGCAGAGGTTGCGGTGCAGAAGAAGGGAAGAGTGAGATGGATTTTTGCAGCCGCGGTGGGAGAATAAATACCCAGGACGCGTCAAGGTGGGTGTGGATACCGACTTGCGGAAGGTATTCTGCAATACAGTGTATCGATATCTTTCCGGATCTAGGGCTTCAGGGCGAATAGAAGACCCACGGACTTCGTCGTCATGACGATGGATACATATTCGCCGGACAGAGGCAGGCTTGACCGATGTGTTTGCAGCGGTAGGAGGGGGACGTTTCCCCGGTGCTCTGGGTGGCTGGTTTGATGGGTCGCTGACGTAGTTCACGATCTCCGCAATACTCCTGGAGGACCCACTTGCTCGGGGACCGGAGTAAGGCACACGGAAACCAAGAAACAAGAAAGCTTCCCAAAACGTCGAACCGGCGCACCCACAGGTCCGCCTTGATTGATACACATATTTTCCCCAGGCACGGGGGGACAAAGCCGAAAGCTGTCTTGAGCGTGATAGCACTGCCAGGTCTGCGGCTGTTTCATCCATAGTGTGCGAAATATAATCGAAAGAATCTGCCAAAAGGTCAGTGAAGTTCTCAGATCAGGCTTCAAAGTCACGGTATCACGGCCAGGCAGGATGGGCTGAGGGCGGGAACAACGCTTGCTCACTAAGAAATCGAAAGTGGATCGAAAAAGCCATTCACAGGCTTCAATGATTTCGTCCAGGCGCTGCTTTTCTCGAACCAAATTCAAGTTGGTTGGGAACTCAGGATACGGAGCTGGTGATGGAGCGGTGCCAAGATGCGACTGAGGATGCCAACCTGCCCCCCCTATTTTGCGCACGGACCTAACGTTCAAATTTTAGGGGGTCGTTGAATTTATCACGTGAGCAGCCGACCACGTGCAGGCTCTATGGCAAGTTGAGATCGAACAACTACGGTCGCGTGAACCATATGGGCCTCAGAGGTTATGGATTACCTTCCTATCAGGTAAGCTACCAGTAAATCCTTCCCTCAAAGCTACTCAATGAGGATTTATCCTAGATCTGCTCTCTACAAAAGCAAAACTGATGATTTCGTCTCCCCCGAAAGTCTCTAGTGCCGTGGATATTGTTATATTCAACGGGGTTGAGATAGCTACAGGACGACCGGTATCTGCTACAAGACCGAACGCTGATGTCGTACTTAAGCCAGAAAAGCGGCTGCAATCGAGAAGTATGCTGGATACGCTGCTTCAGATGTAACCAATTCGATCTGTTCTTCTAGAAGGTACGATGATTGCTCAAAGCAATTGTACCCTCTCACTTGGAAATGGACTCGTTAGATCTGCCTCGTGGCACAGAGGATCGTAATTTCCCATTCCATAATCGTCCACGTGGATTCCCTGGGACTCCCATAGTCAACGCTATGTCTGCGCGTAGGCCCGCCCAGCAGTGTTTCGTGGGGTGGCGTCTTTGCTATTCCCGGATTGTATCGCAGGTGCTTGACCACGTTCTGTGTATGACATGCTATGTTCGCTCATGCTAGTCCTGAAGACCTGCCGCATACGTCTTTCGAAGCTATCCAAATGGTCCGCCTGTAGACCTTTTATCTTGCCTTCTCGAGAATCGAAATAGCTACCGCTAATACTGCTAGCCCAGTCCAGTGCAGTATGGGCCAGAGGTGTTCTGTAGATTGTAGTCGGCTGATGTGAAAAGTGTAGGGAGCAGGCTGTGTCTGAGCGATGTCACGGTCTTATGCTTAGATACATCCAGAGTAAGCCAGATAGTCTAGGCTGTGATGGCAGAGCCTTTCATTTCCGTAGTTAAAGCATGGTTGCGCTTCAGTGGATAGTAAGTATAAGAGCTGCAGGCAGGAATCGTGCCGCGTGTCTTGCTCGTTTAGCGGTATGCCCACTCAGCCATCCTGCTTCCGGTGACGATTACGATGCCGCCTTTCTTCATCGTCGCCATCCCTTCTGCGCTCCCGATCTCGTTCCCGATAATGCCGCTCGTCTCGATCGCGGTCACGGTGGCGTCTGTGCACATCCGGACTTCTCGTCCTCTCCCCACCATGTGGACGGTGCTCCCTATCCTCGCGATGGTCATCCCTCCTCGATCTTTTCCTCCTGTCATCCTCATTCCTCTTATCCGAAGATCGGTGTTTCCTATGTTTCCTCTCCCTCTCACGCTCCCGCTCCCGCTCCCTGTCCCCATCCTTTTTCTTTCCAACCTTAACCAATGCCTCCTCAACCTCCCTCTTCTTTTCCTCGATCAAAAATCCCTTCATAGGATCCTCATCATCATGCTCTGCAATCAATTTTCTTAACTCGGCTTCTTCCTTAAGCACAGGCCTTCTCGTCTGCTCCTCCTCTTCCTGCTCCTCACTCTCCTCGTCCTCATCCAAACCCCCACCATCCCTCTTCATCATATCCACCCATCCACACCGTCCCTCCTCCCACTCCTCCTCCTCCTTCCCCTTCGTAAACTTATACTCGGCATGATCAACGCGAATCTTCCTCCCCTCGCCTGCCCCACCACTACCACTGACCTCCGCCCCACTCAGATTATCCACCGCCAAATCCGTACTCCGCTGATCCTCGTACTTGAGCCACCCGAACCCGCGGCTCTTCCCCGTCTCCTTGTCGCGCATGAGGCGTAGCCATACGGGCTCGCCGTACTGGCTGAAGATGGCGAGGACGTCGCCTTCGGAGAGGGTGAGCGGGAGACCGCCGAAGGAGATGAAGGCCGAGGCGCGGTGGTCGGCGTGCCAGGAGGCGGAGGGGGAGAATATGCCCGCGGCGAGCTCGCGGGCGTTGAGGGTGGCTATGGATTTTATCGAGTTCATTTTGGGGGGGTTGGTTGCAAAGGTGGGCGAGGAGAATGCCAATGGGAGGTTTGGATATGCCCTGCTTTGCGGGCTTATGGTCTCGTGAGACGTGGGTTCACGATAGGTTGGGACCTAGCATTAATGCAAACATTGCTCGTGTGTGTGCAGTCACGGAATCCTACAGCGTCGGGACGAGACGCGTAGGGCAAAGAGATGTGCAAGTCCAGCTACGGTGAGGACGTACGGCAATCACGGATGACGTGCAGAGATCCCCTGTGGCTGCTCGCTGCGTGATGTGGCTTGACAGCCAGTTCTACGCCACTTCACACTTGCAACGCTCTGACGCCAGTGACCTGTTGGAGCAAGCGCAAAGGCCCATTGACATTGAATCCAGGGGTCCCAGCTGCAGTGGATGACGGAGAGAGAGAGAGAGATGGAACGGGGTAAAGGATGACCAGAACTTGGATATTGGGGACTATCGCATACCGACGTGCTTGATGCATCAGCAGTCTGCTCAGGCAAACCGACCAGTTACGATACCGCCAATAAGGTTGGCCCGGCCAACAATTGACAAACAAACGCGTTTGCTCGCCGCGCCATCAACACCCACCGATATCGCAGCGGCTCAAGAATCAAGAAAAGTGCACAGAACGAGTCGCCCATTCCCAATTTCTAACCACGAATTATCCCCCAATGCTCATCGCCACCGGCCGTAATGTCCTCCAACCGGTTCTCCGCCTACACCTCGACCTCAATGGGGTCTGGCGGGGGCACATCCTCGCCTCCGTTGGACCGCGAGAATGACAGCCAGACCAAGAACAGCAACCCCAAGTCGGACAAAGACAACGACATGTGGTCCTCTATGCTGGACAGCGTAGCCTCTAGCAAGCGGCTCCCCGAGAAATCCATGCTCGTGCTCGGCGGCACACCCGACTCGCAGCTCGACCTCCTGACCTCCCTAACTGACGGCCGCTCCTCCGCCTCCCCCTTCTCCCCGACCCCGTCCAAGGCCCCCGTGGCCAACAGCTTCGCGCTGGGCTACTCGTACTACGACGTGCTGGACTCGGACCAAGACGACACCCTCGCGCGCGTCTCCCTCTACATGCTCTCCACGCCGTCGCCCAGCTTCGCCAAGCTACTGCGTCCGCTCTTCACTCCGCAAAACATCCCGCACTCGCTGGTCGTGATCCTGCTTGACTGGGCGACCCCCTGGCTGTGGATGAGACAGTTGCGCATGTGGATGCTGCTGCTGCGGCAGGTGATCGGGTCGCTGAGTCTCGAGTGCAAGGATAAGCTGCAGGCGGCTATGGAAGGGTGGCGGGATCGCGGGAGGACGGGCGGAGGGGTCAATTTGGACGGGAGCAGTGCAGCGGCTGTGGCGGGGGTGGGCGGGACGGGGGGGATGGTCCACATGAAAACCCATAATACGTAAAGTAAGAACAAATTCATTCAGTTTTGAAATAAAAGAATAGTTCTTTAAAATCACACATACAATGCCAAGGTTCATAAAATCATTATTGTTCTTACTTGTTGCCTGCGCAGGTGCATCTGCTTCTTTTGCACAGATGCTGAAAGACCCCACAGAGTGGAGCTTTGAAGCAAAGAAGAAAAAGGGAAACCAGT
>JAOYMO020028571.1:0-13439 GCA_025802455.2 Iodosphaeria phyllophila | reverse complement strand
GATGAAACGGGCAAAAACTCGGTGATTCCTTCAACAACGCCTAAAATGATGCTTTGAATGATATGCATGCAAACAGTGTAGCATCATCTTTATAGGGCGGGGATAGTGGGTATGGTACCAGACTTTTTCAAGCGCCGTAAGGGTTTCTAGGGAAATTTTAAGGTAACTAATTTGAGGTATGTGGGTCGGTATCTATTTCAGTTTCTCCAACTCAGCGATTGCTTCTTCGAAAGTGGACACCACGATTCCTGTTTTTTTAACAAATTCTATAGACCACTTCGGATTGCGCTCATCTTTCCAAATAATAATGAGCTTGTTGCATCGTTCACCCAGATTTTCGATGTTCTTTGCGTAAAACAGGCCTATCTCAATCCATGTAGCTTCAGAAGGGGCAATTCCAGGATTTGCAACCAGAATATCTGAGGAATAGATACCTTTTAGGTCATCAGGGAAATAGGTCTCCGGAGAAGTTTGATCGGAATGAATTTCCCAGTTGTGATATTCGAAACAAGAGATCTTTTTGAAGATCTCTTTCCAGTCATTATCATGCTCGTTCGATTGTCCTGCCAGATATACTTTTTTCATGTACTCGGGTCGCATAACTACTAAATTCTCAATGCGGGCCACTCGGGATTCAAACTTTCGACATCAATGACCATAAGGGTTCCTTGGAGAATTTTTGCCAGCTAATTTAAGGCATGTGAGTCACTCAAGATTATATTTCTTCAGTATCTGTTGAATGGAATTTTCATCAACAAGAACCTTTCTTAAAATTTCTATAACCCTACCGCTATCCTTATTTTTAAGGGCCGTATCAAAATCGTTCAATAGACCACTTTCAAATAAGCGTTCGTTCACGGTCATTGCGTTGTAATTCTTGTCTTCCATATGATTAATTGAGGCAGATGAGTCTGCCGATAACAAGTATTTACTGCGGAGACGGAGAGATTCGAACTCTCGAGGCCGATTAAAGCCTGCCTCCTTAGCAAGGAGGTACGTTAGACCACTCCGACACGTCTCCAGTTTCTAACAACCGCTACTGTACCATAATCCCCTTGCTTTTTCTATCTCGTGCTAAAATAGTTTCCGAGAGAGGAATTATTAATAATAAGAGAAACCTATGGAAAATAACAACAACGGCGAGATGAATAACAATGCGAAGAAGCACGGCCCGATGTGCGACTGCGGTAACTGCTGGGGCGGTGGTATGCACCACCACGCAATGGGGCGGCGGATGTTTTTGATGATCCTTGTCATCGTGCTTGCCTTTTGGTGCGGCATGAAGCTTGGCGAGATCAAGGGAGAACTCGGCATGGATCGATATAGTGGATACCGCGGCCACAGCATGCTGCGCGACTACGGCTACCAAACGAACATGATGCCGCCAGCAACTGTACAAGTACAAACTGCGCCTCAGCAGCAATAAGCTATCTTTATTTGCATGTTCGTGGTATAGTGTTACCCGTGTGATGTACTCTCGAAATGTACGTTGCAGGTTAATCAATAAGTAATATAGAACTCATGCAAAATAAAGTATTCGTCGGAAGCTTGGCTTTCAAGACCGACAACGAAGGATTAGCAGCGTACTTTGGAACAGTTGGAACTGTTACCAGTGCAAACGTCATCATGGATAAGATGACAGGCAAGAGCAAGGGATTCGGCTTCGTCGAATTTTCTAGCGATGCAGAAGCACAGGCAGCAGCCGACAAGCTCAACAACACTGAGCTCGATGGACGGACAATCTTCGTCGACATCGCCCGACCAAAGGAGGACAACGGTTCTCGCGGAGGAAACGGCGGCGGATTCCGCGACCGACGATAGTCCCTATCAATAAAAATACCCCACTACAGGCGGGGTATTTTTATTTGCCCGCATGGTAAAATATATATATGGCCTCTCTCTCAGATCCTGTCGACTCCCTTACGAGGCTTCGCGGAGATACACGCATCGCACTTTCCCGCCTTGGCATCAAAAGCATTTCGGACCTTCTCTTTCACTTCCCGACGCGCTATGCCGATGTCTCAAGCTTTGCCTCCATTGCAAACCTTGTTGATGGCGAAACGGTAACCGTGCGCGCAACGATCAAGAAAATAGAATCGAAGAAATCATGGAAGACGAAAGTTGCGATGAGCGAGGCAACCGTTGAAGACATGAGCGGCACAATGCGTGTGAGCTGGTTTAATCAACCATATCTGGCAAAGATGCTCGCACCGGGAAATACGGTTGAACTTACGGGAAAAGTAAGCATGTATCAGGAAAAGCCCTCTATGGTGAATCCGAGCATGCGTGAAGAACGGGTGCTCCCCATCGATTCTCATGATTCACTGTTCGCGACAAGCACTGAAGGGGTCCTCACGCCCGTATACCCCGAAACAAAAGGTGTTTCAAGCGAATGGTTCAGACATGCAATTGGCCGAGCGCTTGCAACATTCCCCGATATTCCCGATCACATCCCCGAAGACATCTTGAAAACATTTTCCCTTCCCTCTTTGAAAACGGCGCTCATTTGGCTGCACTCGCCAAAATCGAGCGGCGATGCGCTGAAGGCTCGCAAGCGCTTTGCCTTTGATGAAATGTTTTGCATCAATGTCGCGCGGCAAAAGGAACGCGCACAGATACAAAAAGAGCGGGCATATTCCATCGATATGAACACGGTCGACATCGATTATTTCAGGAAGAAATTCAACTTCCCGTTTACTGGTGCACAAGAGCGCGCCATCGCGAAAATATTTGAAGATCTTGAACAAGAGCATCCGATGTCTCGGCTCTTGGAAGGAGATGTCGGGTCCGGAAAGACGGCCGTTGCAGCATTCGCAACGTATGCAACCGTCATGAACCGCCCCTCAAAAAATGGTACGAAGCAAACGTTTGGGAACTTACAAGTTGCCTACATGGCGCCCACAGAAATCTTGGCAACGCAGCACTTTGAATCATTCGTTGAGTTTTTTAAAAATACCGGCATCTCCATTGCACTCATCACCGGGAGCGGCGCACGCAAATTCCCGACCAAAGTTGCTTCAAGCCGCACGCCATGGACGACAATTTCCCGCCCGCAACTAAAGAAGTGGATCGCAAACGGCGAGATTCCAATCGTCATCGGAACCCACACGCTCATTCAAAAGAGCTTGGAGTTCAAGCATCTGGCGCTTGCCATCATCGATGAACAGCATCGCTTTGGACTCAATCAGCGAAAAGGCATTGCAAAGAAAGACGCGCACTTCCCGCATCTCTTGTCGATGACCGCGACACCCATTCCTCGAACGCTTGCGCTTACCATCTATGGCGACTTGGATTTAACACTCTTGGATGAAATGCCGAAAGGGCGAAAGGAAATTATTACCGAACTCAGGCTTCCGAACGAACGCGATGCAGTATACGCACGCATGCGGAAAGAATTAGAAGCAGGACGACAGGCATACGTCATATGCCCGCGCATCAATGATGCTGACACGGAAAATAAAAAAGCGGTGAAAGGGTTTTCTGTCACAGAAGAAGCGAAACGGCTGCAGGAAAAAATATTCCCCGACTACACCATAGGCATCCTTCACAGCAAGATGACAAAGGAAAAGAAAGAAGCTGCCATGCTTGCGTTTTCAAATCATGAAACCGATATTTTGGTCGCAACAAGCGTCGTTGAAGTCGGGGTGAACGTACCGAACGCAACCGTCATCATTATTGAAGGCGCCGAGCGCTTTGGGCTTTCGCAGCTACATCAACTCCGCGGGCGCGTCATCCGAAGCAACCACCAGGCATACTGCTTCTTATTTGCCGAAGCAAAAAGCGACAAGACGAAGGAACGTATGAAACTCTTCATCAAGGCAAAGAACGGCTTTGAGCTTGCCGAGTACGATCTCACGCTTCGCGGCACCGGAGAAATGAGCGGGACGAAGCAATGGGGCATGTCAGATCTAGCCATGGAAGCGCTCCGGAATCCGAAACTGGTTGAAGCTGCACGAGAAAGCGCAAAAAATGTCATTGCTGCCGACCCTACCCTTGCACAACATCCACTGCTTGCGCAGAAAATTGTAACGCTTGAAAACCTTCATCTTGAATAAATAAAAAATCCTCCACGTGCGGAGGATTTTTTATTTCTTGAACAAATGATCGCTTATGCGCTCATTGGTGCCTTTCGGCCACCGAAACCGGCTGCAAGTGCAACGATGGTGATCAAGAGGTGAAGTACGTTGTCAGCAGCGTTTACACTGATGAGACCAAGAACGGTTTGGCCCTGTAGAAAACCGAGGATGGTAACAAGTGCGTACACGATACCGAAGATCTTAAAGTACTTCTTCGCACCGCTCCAGCTACCGGCAGCCATAAGGCCGATGATACCCGTAAGGATGTGAATGATATTGTGGATAGCATCAACTTTGAAGATTCCAAGAAGGAGTCCGTCCGCTGTCGTGATACCCGGGATGAATCCGAGGATACCGACGAGCAACAAGATGATACCGAACACTTTAGCGAATTTTTGTGTATTCATACGCGTACGATTGTTTCCGTTTATGAACGTGGAAACAATCTGATTCAAGTGTAGCACTCTCATTTTTTTTGTGAAGTATCTTAAGTAAAAAAAGCCCCGTCACTTTCGTGAACGGGGCTTGCATAAAAAACCAACACATAGTTATTGCACCCATGTTTGCTTCAACAAGTCTGTCGAGACAAGAAAACCATTCGTTGCATCCGGCGTTCCCGCACCGAAGGCGAAGGAATGCGCCGGATCACTCATGCCTGACCAAATAAAATACTGCCTGACAGCGCTTGCGCTTGCAGCCGGGCCTGTATGCAGCTTTGCATTCAAGTTGTCGGGAGCTACGCCACTGTTTACATATTTTGATGCGGTCTGCGCATCTGCGATAACGGGTATGATGCTGAGGACATCCCCATCGCTTGGATGAAGGTATCCTTTTGCCTTTCCGATAACCGTAACCTGTACCGTACTACCGGCAGGAATAACCATTTCTGCGGCACCTGATACGAATGTCACGAATACTTTTCCCGTTGAAGGGGTGATCGAATCGATCTGTGCTCCCGCATCATTGGTGAAACGGACATTCGTTGCAACCGTACTGCCAACCCTCAAGCCAAGTTCGGTAACAGATAGGGTATCTGTATGCGTACCATTGTCGATAAGGCCGAAGTCAAACGTGACTTGCTTCACTGCACCGGCCCCCGATGAGGATGCCTTGATGTTCAGCTGTGCCAAATCTTTGCGCACATTGTTTTGAAGCGTTCCTGGAAGAATGGTGCTTGAAACGGAAAGCGTTGTCTTGTACGCGTACAGGTCATTGCCGGCAATCGTGTTCGTAAACGTCTTGTCTTCCCCGTTTGTCTTGTACTTGATTTGCACAACCGACGTTTTTGCACTCAGTCCGTCAAGCGATGCGTTCGCAAATGGTTTCAATTGCAATCGGATGGAAAGCGAATCGGCATCCCCATCGGACACAAGTTCCGAAAGTGGTACTGTTGCAACACCTGCGTTAAACGTTGATGTTGATCCAATTTGTGCTGAACCGCTGTAAATTTTTACTGATTGCACCAATGAAGGATTCGCAACCGATACTTGCACCAACATGATGGTTGAGGCAAGCCCTGCCGCTTCCGCCGTGAAGCGGAGCGTTTCAACTTCCTGGTTTGCCGCAACGAGTGCGGCGTCGGGATTTGACGGGCTCAGCGCATATTGCATCGTTCCCGTTGCAAAATACAGTGTCTGCCCCGGCACGACTACCGAGTTATACTCCCATGCATTTCCGGTTTGCGGAAGATACGAGATCTGGATATACGGCGTTAGTTGCGCGCGAAGTGATGCATCGATATCGGCATATACTTCAACGCGATACGATTTGCCGGCATTGAGATACTGCTCTGCATTTGGAAAAAATGTCGTATCCGTCGTAGGGATCACTTTTGGTGATTCATACAGGCTACCGTCGATCATTACCGATACGTACATGTTTCGTATTTTCCCGAGCATTGCGGCAGTCATCCCCTTCAGGAAAACTTTTACAGCGGTAACTTTTACATTGCCGCTGGGTGTCTCGGTAAACCGTGAAAGGAGAAATTTTGTCTTCGGCGGCATCGCCGATTGGTTGTGATAGCTGGTATCAATTTTTACCGACAGTGTTGCCACTTTTGGCAATTGCTCAATGTCATCTTTCTTGCACGAGGCAAAGAATGTCACGAGGGCAAGAAAAAGGGAAATTCTTTTCATGTGTGTTGTTTTTATGATGTAAAAGAAGGTTTTTGAATGCCAATATCGGCAGGTTTTTTTTGGTACATTAGCATAAAATTGACAAATAGTCAATATGTATGTGGGAGTAGATGGATTCGAACCATCGACCGCAAAGGTATAAGCTTTGTGCTCTAACCAACTGAGCTATACTCCCTCTTTTGGCATAGGCAATTGTATAGGCATGCAGGCAAAAAGAAAACCCTGGCCGATTTTTACCACACTCTGCTACACTGTGAGTATGAATGAATTTGTAGCAAAAAAATTGGGAGAGGTACTTGCATTTAACAGAGTCGGGACAGAAACCCTTGAAAAAGGGCGTGCCGCACTGGCAGCAGTATTAGGTGAGGAAAAAATCGTTGACATGGAAGAGAAGAATGCCATGCATGGTGAAGCCATCATGCGCATCGCAACCGACGGCGGCATGATCGATACGACGCTTGCAAAGGCTGACAAGACCGGAGAAAAACTTCGAGCCATGCGCGACCTGTACGTTGCCGATCAATGGGACAACGCAACAGAACTCATGGAATGGAGCGGCTTCTTTGAAGGAGCGGCAACCGTGCACTGGGCGCTCGTTCGCGGCGCGGCCGAAGGCATGAATGACGAACAGTTCGTGGTGCTTGCCGAAGAAGGCGTGAACTGGCACTACGAGCTGCTCGAGATGGCAGAAAGCCACCTGCACTCAATCGGACAGAGCAAAGTTGCAGGAAATTAATTCCTGACTATACTATTTTCCAGAGCCCTGTACACACCGCCCGGGAGAGACATATTGCTTTTGGATTGAAGTTGTCATGGAAATGGGCTTCGCGAATTCAGAAGCACCGGGGGCTCTTATTACATAAAAACTGTTCCATTTCGGAGCAGTTTTTTTATTTATGGCGTGAATGTTTTTCTCACGAGCATGCGTTCTTCAAATGGAATGAGTTGTTGTGGAACGAATTGTTTTGAAATTGGGCTCACTTCGTGCGTCTCGGTTATTTCACGCGTTTCGGGGTTGATGGAAATATGCCCAACCATCCCCTCAAGCGTGTGCGGTGAAAAATACTGATCGAAGATAAAATTTCCCAGGCTATAAAAGATAGGTTTGCCGTTATACGTTTCAACGCGCTCCATCACATGGGGATGCGCACCGATGATACCGTCTGCACCTGCATCAATAAGCGCATGCGCAAGTTTTTCTTGGTGACTGTTTGCCGGCGAATATTCATTTCCCCAATGAAGCGACACGAACAAGAAATCGACTTGTGCCTTTGCATCCTTCACGATCTGTACGAAATTCGGATCGTTCGCCAAAAGTACGCCGGGCTTTGTATCGGTCGCCTTCATCCATTCCGGGCCGACATCGGTTGCGGCAAGGAATCCGATTTTCGTGCCGCGCACCGTAAGGATTGTCGGTGTCGTCGCTTCAGCATAATTCAAACCCGCACCTGCGTATGGAATGAGGTTGTCATGCAAATGACGAAGTGTTTCCGCGAACGCTTCTTGTCCGTAATCACCAATATGATTATTTGCAAAAGAGACGATGCCGAATCCTGCATTGTGAAGCGCTATGAGCGAGTTCGGGTCCATACGGAATGAGAAGCGGCTTCCCTTCTTTGATCCTGCCGTTGCCGCGGGCCCTTCCAAGTTTGCAAATGCAATGTCTGCATCTTTCAAGTAGCCGGTATTTGCAAAGAGTTGATTATAATCACCGCCCAAGTTCTTTATAACACTCGTGCGTACGCCGCGATCCATCATGATGTCGCCGACAACGGTGATGGTAATCGGCTGTGGTGTTTCTGTGGGATCCTGAGCGACTGGAATCGTGACCGGTGTTCCCGGCGTATGGCGCACCAATACAAAAAGCCCGAACAGTGCAATAAAAATGCCGATTGCAATGCCGAGCTTCTTCATATGCTTATGCCGCTAATTTCTTGAGCGGGATGCCGTGCGCCGAAATGATGGCTTCATACTCTGCCTGCTCGAGCGTCTCAACTTCAAGCAATTTCTTCGCGATAGCATCGAGTGTTTTACGATTATCCGTAAGGATTTGCGTTGCACGCATAAGCCCTTCATCAATGAGCTTCTTCACTTCGGTTCCGATTATTTTTGACGTCCCCGGTTCCATGTTCTTTTGTTCCATATCGAAGTCGGTGATGCTTCGTCCGCCGTCACTTTCAAGTGCGATAGGGCCGATGACATCACTCATGCCCCAGCGCGTTACCATGGCACGCGCAAGCGATGTCACCATCTGCAAATCTCCCGATGGTCCGGTTGTCGTATCTCCAAACACCAAGCGCTCTGCGGCGAATCCCCCGAGTGTCATTGCGATGTCGGACTTGTATTCGGTTTTTGTTTGAAGCTTCCGCTCTTCAAGCGCGATTTTCATCGTGTAGCCACCGGTATTTCCGCGCGCAACGATCGAAACCTTATGCACAGGGTCACCTTCCGGGATCACCGATCCGACAAGCGCATGTCCCGCTTCGTGATAGGCGACAATTTCACGCTCCTTCTTCGTGTGCATGTGGCTCTGGCGTTCAGGCCCCAGCATCACTTTTTCAATCGAGCGAACCAGATCAAATTGTGAAACTTTTGTCCGGTTTTCACGTGCCGCCAAGATTGCACCTTCGTTCATCAATGAGAAAAGATCTGCACCGGAAAATCCGCTCGTTCGCTCCGCAATCACTTTCAAGTTCACATCTTCGGCAAGCGGCTTCTTTTTTGAATGCACATTCAAAATATCTTCACGATCGCGACGATCGGGTAAATCAAGAACGACACGGCGGTCAAATCGTCCCGGGCGAAGGAGTGCCGGATCTAATACATCAGAACGGTTCGTTGCGGCCATGACAATGACTTTATCGTTCGGCTCAAAACCATCCATCTCGACAAGAATTTGATTCAATGTTTGTTCGCGTTCGTCGTTTCCGCTTCCATTCCCGCTTCCTCTCGCACGGCCAACGGCATCGATCTCATCAACGAAAATGATTGCAGGCGATGCGCGCTTTGCCATCTTGAACAGGTCGCGCACGCGTGACGCACCGACTCCGACGAACATCTCAACGAATTCAGATCCGGACAAATGGAAGAATGGAACTCCTGCCTCTCCCGCAACTGCGCGTGCAAGCAGTGTCTTTCCCGTTCCCGGTGAACCGGTGAGAAGCACACCCTTTGGAATGCGTGCGCCGATTTCCAAGAACTTTTTCGGATTGCGCAAGAAATCAACGATTTCCTTCAGCTCTTCCTTTGCTTCCCGTGCGCCCGCAACATCCTTGAACGTTACTCTGTTGTTCTTGTCGTTCGGATCGGTGATGCGCGCCTTCGATTGACCGAAATTGAACGCCTGCATGCCGCCATTCTTCGCCTGGCGTGAGATCATCCAGAAGAAAAAGATGATTAAGCCAATAGGAAGAATGATCGGAAGAAGTGAGAGCAGAATGTACCAGAACCCTGTTTGCGATACGACAGAAATATCAACGGCAGAAATCTTTGCCTGCTCTACACCATATGCCGCAAGTGTCTCAACAAGTGCTGACGACGCCTCCTTCTTTGAAGTCTGGATCGTTCCATCAACTTTCGTGATGGTGAGCGACTGATCATCAACGGAAATGGTCTTCACTTCCCCTGCCTGCACTTCGCGCGCCACTTCCGAAAGCCCGACTTTCGCATTTTTTGTACCGGATGTGTTTCCGGAAATCGCACTATAGATAACGGTGAGTACGGCAAAAATCAAAAGGGTTGAAAATATATATGAAGAAAATGACCGCTTTGGCGGCGTCTTTCGGGGAGTCTTCTGCTGTGGCGGTTGCTGCTGCATAGGCTTTTTTGAGTGTTTTTTCGGCATGGCTCCATTATACACAAAAACCTTAGTTTGTATCGGAAGGCATGGTACGATTCCCCTATGGAATTTCTCCGCAATAAAAAGGCAACGTTTGATTTTGCCATTGAAGACACCATCGAGGCAGGCATCGAACTTTTGGGAACGGAAGTGAAATCGGTGAAAGCGGGCATGGGATCGTTGAACGGCAGCTATGTTGCAATAGTCGATGGTACACTCACGCTTCTCGGAGCGCATATTCCCGCGTGGCAGGAAAAGAATGCGGATCCGGGATATGATCCGTATCGCTCTCGAGCACTCTTGGTACACAAGAAAGAACTCTTGTATTTGATGAAGGAACTTAAGACGAAGGGTTTGACCATCATCCCTATTTCATTGTATAATAAAGACCGGCATATAAAGGCACAGATTGCCATCGCCCGCGGAAAGAAGACCTTTGACAAGCGCGAAACCATCAAGAAACGCGATCTCGATCGCGAAGAACGGAACGGTTTCTAAATACCATGGGGATGACAGGCATCGACCATTTGTGCCTGCAGACGCATGCATGTCGAGCATGAGCGCACTCTCGTAAACCGTCGCTCACACAGATACCTGGCAACAGCGCATCTACAGTGAAGTCTCCATACGCTTCGGCGTTTGGCTTCGCTCCGGCATTCGCCTAATTCAGGCCGATCCGGTGTCACCTCTTTCGCATTCGATCGGAAGAATCGTGGCATAACAACATCGAATGTAGGGCACGCCGCACGCTTTTGCGGCGAACCGAAAAAGTAAGAGCTCGGAACATTGAGTAGGCCGTATTGCACCAGCTCATGTTCTTAAACATTTTGTAATACTACACATGTAGATGTTCGTCGCAGCGCATTCGGCACGGGGGTTCAATTCCCCCCATCTCCACATAAAGAAAAGCTCCGATCGTTCGGAGCTTTTTGGTGATTAAATTTTGTTTGAATGAGAAAGTTTTTGGCAAACTTTAACTTGTGTGTCTTTCAGGTTTCATACTGAAATACAGGATAATTGCAGCAAACGAAAAGCCTGCGACTGGCAATAGGTAAAGGGGCATATTGATTTTTTCTTTACTATAGCAAAAACTTGACTATATTGCAATTAATTGCAATACTAGAAAAAAGTGTTAATTTAAAAAATCTTTGTATGAGTAAACCAAGCCCCACGTTAGCAGGCCTTACTGCGCTTGCAAACGAAAAACCTGTATTGCTTCATCTTGCAGACCTTAAGAGGCTGACAGGAAAACCGCTGACAAGCTGTGCTGAAGCTATGCAAGAAGCAGCGAAATACGCTGCAAGTAAAAAATACCCGGTAATTCAATTTGACCATGAAAACCCTCCGCGTTTTTATGGACCTGGAAGCACTTCAAGGACCGTTGTCTTAGCTGACTCTTCTGTGTATGCTCTTCCAAAGAGCTTGGTGCACGTCGGTGCAGTAACTATTAACACCCATAATTTTGCGAAACTTAATCCAAATTATCGGGAATCAATAGGCTATCTTCTCAAGGATTAAAAATTACAAGCCGCCTGTCACAATGTGATAGGCGGCTATTTTTATATGTCGATGGATGTCCGCTCAATGCGATATGCGAGCGTTGGCACGGAAAGCTTCTTCCCTACCTCATGCGCGATGCTTCGAATGTATACACCCGAAGAAACCGTTGCCATGCATCGTGCAAGTATAAATGAATCTTTCAAATGCGATGCTGCATACGCATTCCATCCTTCTATAATTTCTTCTTGCCGAAACGCTCCATTCACTTTTTTAATATCCGTAACAATAGTTTCAACGAGCTCAGAAGCTGCAACACTGTATATCTCTTGAAGCTCCAGTTCGTGAATGACGCCAAGTTTTTTAGGGAGTTCTTCAGGGAGCATTCCCTCTTTTGCAAGCGCAAAGAGCGGAACGCCGTCTATCGTTTTTGATGAAAACGGCGGGTACTCGAATACCGTTTGTGTTTTTACCATGTTCAATACCTTCTGCAGTGCTTCAGTTGAAACTTCTATCACGTCTTTAGTTTCCATAATCTTCCCTAATACGTCATGTGTATCGGTTGAAACGCCGAAGAGAATATCGAATGAATAGGTTTTGTTTCGAGAAAGGTATTCGTCGCGTTTCTTGCATGCCTCACCAGTGAGAAGCAGTACAACACCTTCGGCCATCGGATCCAACCTGCCGGCGTACGTTATAGGAAGCGTGTCCGGAAGACCCTGTTCGCCGCGGATTCGAAGAACCAAGTCGGCAAGCGTCTCACCGCGCGCCTTAAAAACCGTAAGGACGCTTCCGGCGTTTTGACTTTCTTCAGTTTTTCCAGTAGAATGAAAGCTCATTATCGTACTACCATAGCAATCTTGAAGGAGCGAATCAACAAACAAATACGGGCGACTGAAGTCCGGCTTGTCGACGACCAAGGAGAGAATCTTGGTATTTTCCCTATTGCAGAAGCATTGGCTATGGCCGAAGCGCGTGGCGTTGATGCGATTGAAACAGGCCCAAATGCAAGGCCACCGATCGTCAAATTGATGGATTTCGGGAAATACCAGTACGAGGCGAAGAAAAAGCTTCAAAAGGCTCGTGCGGGAGCAAAGACAACGGAAACGAAGTCACTGCAGATCAAAATCGGTACCGGAGACCACGATTTGGAGCTTAAGGCAAAGACGGCCTCAAAATGGCTGAAGGAAGGACATCGCATCAAAGTGGAGCTTTTCTTGCGCGGCCGCTCCAAGGGGATGGAGGAAGCGTTCCTCCGGGAACGCCTCGACAGGGTCTTGCATTTTATCACAGAACACTATAAGATAGCGGAGCCACATAAGCGTTCCCCTAAGGGGCTCGCCGTCGTCATTGAACGAGATCGGGGCACGAAATAAGCCATGAAAACGAACAAATCATTCACCAAACGCCTTAAAGTGACGAAATCAGGCAAGATCCTTGGACGAAAGCCTGGATTCAACCACTTTAACGCGAAACAGTCTCGAACAGCACAGCTTACCGGAAAGAAGATGGTTCCTTTTGTGATGACCAACAAGGACATTGCTCGATTCTTACCGAACGCATAATTATAATTTTTAATACACAGCCATGACACGAGTAAAAGGAGGACAAAATGCACTGAAACGACGCCGAAAGGTGCTTTCACTGACGAAAGGGTATCGCTTCGGACGCTCTACAAAGGAGCGACAGGCAAAGGAAGCAATCTTCCATGCAGGTACATACGCCTTTGCACACCGAAAGGACAAGAAGACTGACAAGCGTGCCCTATGGCAGATCCGCATCAATGCAGCCGTTCGCGAACTTGGTTCAACCTATTCAAAGTTCATCGGCATGATGAAGAAGGCCGAAATCAAGCTCGACCGAAAAGTGCTTTCAGAAATCATCCAGAAGAAC
>JAOYMO020028488.1:0-13440 GCA_025802455.2 Iodosphaeria phyllophila | reverse complement strand
CTTTTGCCCACTCACCTGTAGCTCTGGTTATATTCTTCATCGGACTGTACTTGACGAATCGTAGCCCACAGGTAAGATCTACCGAGTTCTATGCTTGAGACTCTATGCAATGAGACGTAAAATGTTGGTTTCGCTAAAATGAATGCAGATGCACCTGAGTGGTAAAGTGTTGGTATTGGAGTGTGATGATGAAGGAAGCTAATTACACACACTTGGTGCATCGTGCACCCTTCTATCTACCATGGTTGCCTATTGCAACAGTCGCTGCCTATTGCAGCTCCGCCCACCATCGTTGCCTAGTTACGACATAAAACTACCATACCATACGGCCCTCGGAAACTTTATAAATACTTTGATATCTGATGGCGTACGGAAGACAGAAAAACCACTTGAAATCGAATAATGACAGAAGATAACTTTTAAAAAAACATGACATCTCTCTGACCTGTTTCTTATATTTCAATCTTGTCCCCCCTCCCTCTCATTGTTTGCCTCTTTTCTTCAACCGCGGCTTGCTCTTCATGACCTTCCATGTCGATTTTGAATCTCGGGTTGGAAACTGCGGATGTTGCCAAACAGCCGCCGTATTCATTCGATCCTCATGGACATATACCAGCGCTTTTGACAAATGCCAAGGCAAGATATCTCTGATATCGGTAATCTGCTCTATAAGATGTGTTGTGTGCAGACTAATGGATAGATTTACTGCTTCTGTTTGTCGTCAGGGGCCAGATCTACCGGCAGTCCTGTACAGTAATACACAAGGGAATTAGGTCCGCGGGTTTCCTCCGTCGGCTCGCTCACGTTATGTATGCCGTCGGGGCATTTCCAGGTGCTGTCACTGCGTCTTGGATTTTGTCCAGAGGCGGTCGAGCGAGCAGAGATCTTTATGTTAGTTTAGCTTCAATATCGTACGATATAGTAAAGTTGGTAGAAGGTAAAAAGCATGTGGGATTAAAGCTATCTTGCGGCATCTTGGCCTACTACTTGTGTTGAGTATCTACTGTTGCCTAGTGCACCTTGGTGCCTAGCGCTCCACCCTGCCATTCGACGCCCAATGGTGCGATGCCATTGGCTGCAACACTTTGTGAGTGTCGAAAATGATGTTCTACTTATGTCTTGGCTTGTAAATATTTTCTACCGCTCTATTCCTGCCGTCTTTGCCAATTTCCTTTTTGAATCTACTGTTTCGACTGAACGAGTGTTTTGAGGGAGATAGCAATCCAGTGAGAAGATACTCTTTGCTCTGCTGTTACTTTGACTGCTTACACTCTCTGTTGCTTGCATGTTTCAGCTACGACCGCCTCTATCTGCCTCTCCCCCCGTGCATTCAACATGCTCGACATTTTCCAGCCTCGGGTTTGTCATAGGCTCATGATTTGGAGGTCATGGGAAAGCCCGATGAAAACATCGCCACCAAACTGTTCTCTAGATATCCATCATGGCCGAAACTTTTCATGCTTTGTACCTGTGGATTGGAATAGGTAGCAGCAACGCTGTAGCGCTGCTGCTGCTGTAATGGTCGTAGCTAGTTACCAGTACTAGGCTCGTAACGGCCCACGAAGATCTTCCATCTCCTTCACCTCCCATCTAACGAATCGAATATATGTCCATTTCACAATCGTCACCGTGACCATCCAAGTGATCACTTTGCTCAATACCAATCAGCAGTACTCTGATCCTTGCGTGGTTTTCTTTCGAAATTATCAGAAGACTGAGCTCCGTTTACTGGTTTTTCAGAATGTTTATATCGGAATACGAACAATCTATCTTACTTTTCAATGGAGATATCTAGTCCCTGATGACAAGGCTTTTGTGTAATTGTAATTCTGGGACGCAAAAGGACGTCCTAAAGTCTGACATGGAACAGTTCCCAAATTAGTTATCAATGAATTCGAATCTCTTGGGTTTGCCTCGAGCGAAAGGACTCGGAAATAAAGTTCAGACACAGTACAAGCGAGCAAAGTATCGAGAGTGTGATGAGCGGCCTTGATGAGTAATTGGAGCGACATGACGTTATGAACATCAAGGGACGAGTGGCTATGGTGCCCGGAGATCCCTACGCGCAATGTCCAATACACGACGAGATCCGCTTTCCCAGAGATGTCGTAGCTCTGAAAATCCTGGGGTGCTCTCAGGAGAGTATCTTATTACGATGTAGTAGGACTCGTGATCGCATCGGTCAATGGCGGAAGCTAAAGATAGCAAAGATACCATGTTTCCAGAAGCCTAGTTGTGGATATGGTTGCAGCGGGTGCGGTTACGGCTGTAACGGTCCGTCACGATGACTATATATTTTGCTACGCAACTGCTTGTTCTTACGAATGGGAATAGGGGGCTGGGGAGAGGGTAGGATCCAGTATTATAAACGCGTTTTGTACGTAGGAGTTGTATCAGGTCCCCACGAGAGGTAGCGTGCCAATGCGAAGCCCATTCGAGTAGGGCATAGGCTAAATCATGAGGTTACAATTTCTAGTGGGCCTCGCTGCGACCGATATTTCCGACAAGCAAATTTCTGAAGGCAATCGGAATGAGTCGAAAGTCAGTCTATTTTTCCTTTCAATGGTTCCTCATAAATCGGAAGCGAGCTTTCGAAAAGAGCCTTGACTGTGGTGTCATAATCCTGCGGCTTACCGCATTACGAGACTTGGTCAATTCGTGCACCTTTCTTCCGGTAGCCTCCACTCTAGACCTAGGCCCGTGAACACGCGTTTCTCGGCCACTAGCATATCTGGTGCAATCTCCCCTTCCGGACCGCTCTCCAAATCAATCCAAGATTGATCTTCTTCACGTCGACGGACGCCTGTGGTATCAAACTTCAAGCCCTTTACATCGGCGCAATACCGTCTCAGATCTCTCTCAAACATGGTGCCGCCCGTCCAGCCGATGATAGCGCAGCCCACTGTTCTCCAGGGGCTAATGACGATATCGACCCGTCGATGAGGATTCGCGTTCTTGGCCTGTCCTTCATCCGAATCCCAACTTGGGTTTTGCCAGACAGCCAATATTCTGTCCAGTCCATCAAAGCCTAGGCGACAGCTCCGCCCGCCGTCTCTCTTAACCTGCGAGAAGCGTTCATAGTCCGAGTTGCCCTTGCTAATTTTGAGAGTATGTGTCACTAGTTTGTCTCGCTCCAAGCTTACAAGTAATTCATCGATGAAATTGAGCGTTTGGTGAGGATCTGGATGACTCAAGAGAACATCGACATCACCACAATCTGCGTTGCCTCTGCGGTAACTGCCGCATATAGTCATTCGATAACCGGGACGTTTCTTGTTTGCGTATCTGAGCACGATGTTTCCTATCATTTCAGCCTCTGCACGCGATATCCTCATTTGAAAATCTGAATGAAATTTGACTCCCAGTTGTTGATCACGCTGCAGATTATCCCATCCGAACTGTATGACGTCGTCCAGGTCGCGCCACCCTCGTTTATAGAACTCGCTCGCCGTGGTCACACCGACACCCCATATATTGTAGAATTGCTGTAGGATAGAAAACTTGGGCTCCATTTCGGCTCCTTCAAGCTCATGAATGCGTCCGGAACATTTCCATTCTTTGAAGAGTTCTGCAACTTTGTTGCCACAACTGGGCAAGTGCGAAACTTCTGCTCACATTTTTTAGTACTTTTCCGTTGCTACGGGATTCGAAACGACTAACCCTCAGCCCGCTTTATTTGATACGGGTAGGCTAAAATGGTAGAAATGCTGGCGGAATAAGCCCGGACCCCAATCTGGTCGCCATTCAGCAGTCGCACATTCTCCATTCGTCTTAATTGGGCTACGAATGCAGCATTGGGGCCGTCCTTGAGGGTAGTTCTTTGGCAAGAGTACTTAGCTACCGTGAAATCTGACGCAGATCGAACACTTGTATCCGAATCAGATGTTGAAATCTCATCGATTGTTAAGGTAGGCCTTTTTCGTGACCTTGCTGTGTGTGTAATATCTGCATTGGTAGCGGGGCCGGCCCTATCTGATTGAGCGCGTTGGATAATGGGTTCTGCCTTCGGTCTTGGCCGCAATGTCATGGCCGGCACCTCTACATACCCTTGATAAATCAGGTAATTTTCTGGCGGTAAAATACGCCCTGAGGCTACCGAGTCGTGAAACCATGACAATTTGATGACCCGAACTGTCCTTCTTGTCGTATTGGGCACACGACTGGCAATAACTTCGACAGATGGCGATCTACTCTGCCGTATGGGGAAGTGTTTATCCACGTGCCTCGGGACTCTTGTTGAATCACGATCTGGATTGTGGTGTTGGACATTGTGTGCACTAGATGACTCCTCGCTGTGTGAATCGCTGGAGCGAGACCCGGAAAGATTACGTTTTTTGCCAGACGACGATGCTGTATTGGCGTCGGCCTCCAACGGATGAATCTTGAGCCGTCTCAATTCGAAGAGCGCTCGCTCCTTCTTGGAAATGTTCCCTAGGATTAGGTCGGCCACACTCGCGTCACGGGTTAGTGAATTAGAAAGTTGGCTCTCAATACGGGACAGTTCATCTGCTTGCAAGAGGGCGGACAGGAGGAATATGGTGGGAAATTCCAGTTGTTCCATGGCTTTATCCAGGCAGGAGTTGCAAGCGGAACAGGATGTTTCGGAGTGTGTCGTATTTGATAGCTATTAGTACAGAGTAACTGACTACCCATTGTATCTTCATTGTTCTGAAAGTTCACAGTCAAATCACGGTTGAATTGCAGCGCTCCTCTCTAATTACAGACCTAAACGGCTAGAGAGCGAACGCAGGTAAGTTCACGGCTCCGAGACCGATAAATGTGGGTGCGGATGGCGTTTCGAACAATCAGGCATTCTGCCGATTTACACCGCTTTCATAGACATAATTTACACATGAGTCTATTACTAGGTAGATCTACAGATTGTCCCTGATGATATTCTCATTATTTGACTGATGAGGTGAAGCTTCGGGATTGATTTAAGGTAAAGGATAAAGAAATCATGTTGAGATTAGGACTACATGTAGGGAAGTAGTGCAAAGTACGGCGAATATGGGCTAGTTACTCGCTTGATGAGAGAGGGTAATCCATTTGATACACTGGTAGTATAGTAGCAGAGAATTCAATGGGAATGAAAATTCCGTATGATTCGATCCCTTTTACCAAGATGCTGTCTACTTCCTCTTCTTCCCCTTCTTTTTCCCTCCACCGCCGCCACCACTCGCACTGCCAGTAGCCTTCTCCACTTTGACCGCCCCCGCGCCGCCCGCTAATTCTAGGATTTCTTCTTTGACAACTCCGCCTTGGGTGAGGGCCTCGCCGGCGCGCTTCTTCCCCCTTTTCCCCTTGGGCCTGTAGGTGCTACGGTCGCGCAAGGGCAACCAACGCTCCAGGTCGGGAGTTTTCCCTTCCTCGTACGACTTGGGCAGCCTCTGCTTGCGGCGCCTCTTTCGTGAAGAATTGTTAGTCTCGTCGACGCCACGTTTTCTGGTGATGGATGATGAGGTAATAGCAGCGGAAATCGGAGCGACGACACCGCCGGCAACGAGGGCTTCGACATCAATCCCCGCTGTGAGGCGATCAACTGGGACCAGAGCGTCCAGCAGGGGCTCGATCTTGGGGTAATCAGTTGTGGCGAAGGAAGCGACCATACCAGCGGTGGCTAGGTCAGCATCACTCTTTGCATCTGTTCCTTGTCGTGAGGAGAGGGACTCGAAGGTGGAACCAGCTTGTGTGAGATGTTCCGGGTTGGAAGACTTGAGCAGCTGAACACCAGCGGCCTGCAGAAGACGCAAGGGCATATCGTCGACAAGAGCGCACTGTCCCCAGTGAGTGGCGGCGCGGGCCAGTTCAGTGCGGATGGCGTCTGGACGGCGAAGTAGGTGGAATAACGAGACAGCGGTGGCAACCAGGGCAGGGGCGAAGCGACCTTGGAGATCGTTAGAGTTTTCTAGGCGTTGCTGAAAAGACTGCAGCAGACGGAGAGAGGACTCGAGGTGTTTCTCTTTGACATGCAATTGGATGAGAGTTAGGAGTAGACCAAGATCAGTAGGCCGCTGTTTCTCTAGTACGGGAAGCAGGGCCCTGATGGCGGGGGGCCCTTCTTGCATGTGGGCGTGAGCAGCGGCGTTGAGGACAGCCAAGGAAGGCTCTGGCTTTTGAGAAATGGAACGCAAGGTGGAGGATTGGACGCCTCCGAATTTCTGGGTGTGTAGGTGAAGAACGTGCTGATTGCGGCGTAGAATCGCGGCCTGGTAGTGGAATAGCTGGTCATTTCCTTTTTGGATCAGTTGTGCGGCGGATTGAATAAGACGCTGACTTTGATATGAATTTTGCTTCTGGTTTTGATCAGGCTTGAAGCCATCGGCACTAGCATGTTGTTGCTGTAAGACTTGTTGGTTATTCAGAGCCACTGCTTTGGTGGGTGATTCAGGAATGCTGCAGCACAATGTTAGTTATGTACATCTAGACAACAACTGGATGACCGGCCATAGCTGTGAGCCACAGCGGGAACAAAAGCGACCAGGGAAAAAAATAAGCGAAACAGAGAAAAAGAAACCCGCAGAGAAGCCTTACTCTGCCACCTTAAGATTTCTCATGATTGTCTCGGCCTCCGTCACCTTTCCCATTGCCGCCAACACATAGACCAACTGCACAGCCATGGCCAAGTCCTCAACCTTCTTTTCCTCATCCCCTAATTCATCGCTGTTCTCGCAGAGATCCCGCGCCCTCTTCAACAAAACCCCCGCCTTGGCCAACTCCCCTCTAGCAATGCACCCGCAGGCTGAATTATAGCTCGTCTCGAACGCCTCTAGATCCCCGCGTGATGACGATGCATCCAGTACTAATATTCTGTCTAACTGCCGTCCTTCGTTCCACTGTCGCTGCGTCTCCGTCGCCAAAAGATTGATGCGCACATCGTTCTCTTCGCCGGCCAATCCCGTCCCACTTGTTAACTCATCATACAGTATCGCTGCTTCCCTGAAATCCGAGCCCCGATAGGCAATTTGTGCTCTCAAGTGTTTGAAGACGCGACTGTCACTGGGCCCCTTGAAATTTGACACCATGTTCCGAGCTTCTCCCAGTCGCCCTAACTTATAGAGACAATAGGCACGCTCAACTACGCATTTCTCCGACAACGAAACCCCGGTTTCGGCCAAAGCCCTTAAAGCATCGTCGAAGCGGTCGAGTTTAAGGAGGGCCACGATGCGCGTATGCTGCGCAGTGTAATCAAGCTTATTGCCGCGTAGGGCGGCGTTAGCCACGTGTAGGGCCTCATCATGATCTGTGATGGATGTTTGGCGGAGGAGCGATGTCAAGGCTGCCGTGGCGGACATCTTGGGTCTTGTTCTGGGCTTGGCTTTGTCGTCGAGGGGTGTGTCATGGTCCTGGTAAAGTATTTGGGGCAGTGGTTAGTGACGGTATGTTGCAAAGTGCCCCACCAAGGCATTTCATGTGCATTAAAGGCAGGGTGAGCTCCCCTCCGCTGCGATGATCAAATGCCCCACTCTCAGTTTGTGGCCCTATCAGCGGTTATCGCCCCCGTATCGCCGGGTCTTGTCTTGAAGTGGGAAGCTGACTCCAAGTACCTCCCACTACTAGCAAGGACAATGACAACTTGTCCACAACTTGGGGCCAAACTAGCAAAGTAGCCGTACAATCGACGGCCTCATCGCTAGGCGCCCATGAGGTTGTTGAAATCAGGCTAATCCAGGATCCAGGACTCCATGGGCGTTGTGTGCTATTGCACTGTAGCCCATCGCAAGAAAGGCTACTAACTAACACATCCACCCACAAGGAATATCTGTCCTTCCCAATCCCAAACTACTGTGCAGTACCTTGTTGTTACCACAAGGCCCTGTATCGTGCGGTCTGTCCTAGACATTTGACAGACCATCATCAGCTCCACCGTCGATCCATTACTCATTCGAAAGGTAGAAGGACAAAATCAGGAGAGAAAAGGAAAAGAAAGGTGCCGGTGGCCCAGCATGGACTACGAGGCCCTTAAGGAACAATGGAGCGAAGTGGAGGACCGCGACGGCGTGCGATTGTCGTGGAATGTGTTCCCTTCTTCGCGCATGGAAGCCTCGCGGCTCGTCGTTCCCATCGCCGCGCTATACACGCCGCTGAAGGAGAAGCCAGAGTCGCCTCTTCTCCCCTTCGAGCCTGTCACTTGCAAGGCGCCCTGCCGCTCCGTGCTCAACCCCTTCTGCCAGGTAGATGTGCGGGCGCGGCTATGGATATGTCCTTTCTGTCTATCACGCAACAACCTACCCCCCCACTACAAGGACATTAAAGCCGACGCAATCCCTCCCGAGTTGCATCCCCAGAACACCACGGTGGAATACCGTCTCAGTCGGCCGGCACCTAGTCCACCCATCTTTCTCTACGTCGTGGACACTTGCCAAGAGGATGACAGCCTAAAAGCGCTGAAGGAGGCACTAATCATGTCGCTGTCGCTACTTCCCGAGAACGCGCTTGTGGGGCTCATCACGTACGGCACCATGACCCAGGTTCATGAGATCGGCTATGGCGAATGCGCCAAGTCTTACGTCTTCCGCGGCTCTAAAGACTATGCCGCCAAACAAGTTCATGAGATGTTGGGTCTGGTCAGCCCCGTCATGCGTCCCGGCATGCCTCCACAGCAGCAGCAATCGATGCAGATGCCTGGTCGTCCACCGATGCCCGGCGGTCCTGCTTCTCGCTTCTTGCTACCCATCCAGCAGGCCGAGTTCCAGTTGACCAAGGCCATCGAGCAGCTGCAGAAGGACCCTTGGCCTGTGGCCGCGGACCGGAGGAGTTTGCGCTGCACCGGCGTCGCCCTGAGCGTTGCTGTGGGTCTTCTGGAGGCCGCATTCCAAAATGCCGGTGGTAGAGTGATGTTGTTTGCGGGCGGACCGGCCACAGAGGGACCTGGAATGGTGGTGGGACCTGAGCTACGCGAACCGATGCGCTCTCACCACGACATTGATCGTGATAATATCAAGCACTACAAGAAGGCCCTCAAATTCTACGACAACTTGGCCAAGCGCACAGCTCACAATGGTCACATCATCGACATCTTTGCCGGCTGTCTTGACCAGGTCGGCCTGTTGGAGATGAAGGCCCTATGCAATTCCACCGGAGGTCATATGATCCTGACCGACAGCTTCACCTCTTCTATGTTCAAGCAATCCTTCGTCCGCGTCTTCGATAAAGACCCGAACGGCCATCTGCTCATGGGCTTCAATGCTGTTCTCGAGGTCCTCACTACGAAGGAACTCAAAGTCACTGGCCTCATCGGTCACGCTGTCTCCATGCACAAGAAGACCACTGCCGTTGGCGAGACCGAGTGTGGGATCGGAAACACCTGTTCCTGGAAGATGTGCGGCATCGATCCCACCGCCTCCTTTGGTCTCTACTTTGAGATGGCCTCCCAACCGGGCCCGGCTGCTTCTCATCATTCCGCCCAGGGTCCCGGTGGTCAGCATCAAAAGGGCATGATGCAGTTCCTCACCTACTACCAGCATTCTTCTGGCCAGTTCCACCTCCGCGTCACCACCGTTGCCCGCAATCTCTCAGGCCCTGCCGGAGACCCAGCTGTCGCTCACTCCTTTGATCAAGAAGCCGCCGCCGTCCTCATGTCTCGCATCGCCGTCTTCAAGGCCGAAGTTGATGACGGGCCCGACGTTCTGCGTTGGGTCGACCGCATGCTGATTCGGCTGTGTTCCCGCTTCGCAGATTACCGCAAAGACGACCCGTCAAGCTTCCGCCTTGAACGCAACTTTACTCTCTACCCCCAATTCATGTTTCACCTCCGCCGTTCTCAATTTTTGCAAGTTTTCAACAATTCCCCCGACGAAACCGCCTTTTATCGTCATGTCCTCAATCATGAGGACGTCGGTAATTCTCTCGTCATGATCCAACCTACCCTCGATTCCTATACCTTTGATCAAGACGGCGGCAATCCTGTGCTGCTCGACTCTACCAGCATCCAGCCCACCCATGTCTTGTTGCTCGACACTTTCTTCCATATCCTCATCTTCCATGGTGAGACCATCGCCGAGTGGCGCAAGGCCGGCTACCAGGAACAGGAGGGGTACGAAAACTTTGCCGCCCTACTAGAGCAGCCAAGGGAAGATGCTAGGGTGAGTCTTAATTAAGGAACTTTCATCAACCTCTTTCCCCTTCATGTCCTCCTTGAATAAGTGAGTAGAATAAATACATGAATGAATGACTGACTGATACAATACACAGGACCTCATATCCAACCGCTTCCCTCTCCCCCGTTTCATCGTTTGCGATGCGGGGGGGTCACAGGCCCGTTTCCTGCTGTCCAAGCTCAACCCGTCTACTACACATACAACCGGTGCATATGGAGGCGTCGGCGCACAGACTGCCCAGACTATATTTACGGACGACGTCTCATTGCAAACTTTCATGGATCATTTAATGAAGTACGAACTGGCTTTTTTTCACATTGTCATTCTCTCCATAACATTTCCCATTTGACTAACCGAAATGTCTCTCGCACAGGCTGGCCGTAAGCGGCACGAATTAAACGCGAACAACCAAGGCAAAAGGCAACGAGATGGTTGGATCGGACTGTATAGTTCAAATGAGCGTAGCTGGTGAATAGTACGGGGATGCAACATTTTGTTCTTTTAGAAATATTGTGGTGTGGGGAGGGGGCGCACGCGTGCACTTTTGGGAGGGAAAACAATCGCGTATGTCTTTTTTAATTGCTCAAGTCCATCCCAAAATGGGGGCAATAGCGTAGAAGACATTTCTTTGTAAGCGCAGATACGGGCAAAACGGGCTTATGAATCCATGATCAGGAGGACGGGCGGATGTGGGTGTTTTAGGGGGGACCTTATGGCGGTAAAAGGCAGCAATGACAAGTTAACACGCTTGATACCGTGCCGATCGTGGAGTGATAGTGATATGAACCTGTCCGCTTGGGCGACTTGGGGTTGCAACGCAGGAACGAGATTGAGGCTACGCCTGTGACAAGTCACGGATCGCAAGAGGCTCCGGTAAGCCGTCGCCTGGTCCACTTTGCCCCTGAAACCTGAATCAACCTCCGAACGAGACCGTACGCCGTCTACGCAAATTCGGCCTACTGCTCGGTCGCGACCGACCTGGCCAGCGACAAGACGCCTCAGAGTATTGCACTCGAATGCTTCCGACCACAACAACGAATAAAAGCATCAAGCTGGCCTGACTGGAGGACCCATTGGGCGCGTGTGACCAACGATAGCCCGCCTGGCTATCACCGAAGGCTTGGGACACTGGGACAGCTGGGAGGACCGCCATGGCAATGGCAGCATGGAGGACATTGGGGATTTATCATATATATCGTACCGCCCGGCTCGGCGCCGGTAGATAGACTTCTCTCTTTTCTGTATCGCGTTCATTAATTGAAAGCCGTTACTTATATGCTTTAGCTACCGTTCCGCGAAGTCTTAAAGACACCGGTCATAGATCCATCTGGCCAACGAACGACTTGGCCTGCAAGCGAGCATCGTATACCAATGCTTCTGTTTACGACAACAACGCCCGATGCTGAGCAGGCCTGGTCGGAGGAAACATCGAACACGTATGACAAACCATAGGCAACCAGGCTATTGCCGGTCGGGTTGAAACTTGGGACTCTAAGACTTTGGGACAGTTGGGAATGGGCGCCGCCAGGGGCGCGTCCGGGCACTCTTGTGTACATGGTCCATATCCGGATGCGCGCATTCTAACCGTGTCCGCCCCAAAGTGTAACGTCGTGCCAGGCATACCCCAAAAGGACACCACTCCGTCAGTTGACCACAAATTCAACTGTAAAGACATTCTATTAGTGCAATTATATCTACATAGTACCTTTGGACCTCCTTGGCTAAGCTGTGTTTAACTTGCGTTGCCTTTCACGTCGAGGTGGCGCATTTTCCTTCTCAGACTCGTGGCTTTGCGCATCCAGTGCCCTATCTGCTAGCATTTTTTCAGTCTTGTCCTTTGCACTCCTAATTGTGTAGAGCTTATGGAATACATTGTTCTGATCCTTCTCCACAGTCTGTCTGACATCTGGTTCATACCGCTACAACTTCTTGTTGAGAGACTCAATTGTATCATCCTGAACTGCCTTAGTTCCAACCAGCCCGTCATGCTTCTTACAAAACTTGTTGATCAGGGCTTGCATTGTACGAGAAGTAGGGGGATAACTTCTAGACAGCTGGTAAAATTGAGTTTTGAATTCCCTTGTCAACTTAGGAGGAGAAACTGCTGAAGGAGGGAGTTGCAACCCTGATGAGGGGGGGTGTAGGGGTACAAGTAATGTGCTGGTCTCAGGAGCGGGCTGATTGCCTTTGTTGAGTATAACACATACATTGTATGGACAAATTCCAGTATTCTTCCAGCCAGAGATGATTAAGTATTGCCTTTGTCAATTTACAAGCGGTTACTTGTATGCTTTAGATACCGCTCCGTGAAGCCTTACACTAGTCCTGCTAGCTAAGAGTAAATACACTATGAATAAAACAATAAAAGAGAGAAGGCTATCTAGAGGTACGCAGCCGGGCGCAACTATATACACAAGTGTGAGGCTTCACGGAACGGTAACGAGAGCGTACACGTAACGGCTTTGAATTGACGAACGAGATAGAGAAGAGAGGAAAGTCTATCTAATGGCGCCTGGCCAGGCGCAACTATATACACAATGGTTGCCAATCCTCCTCCACTTTGGGCAGGGACTCACGCCAGGCACCGGAACGAGGCAACATCATGACATGACAAGCGTGGCTACGCAAGACGTGATCAGCGGCGATGCCCTGGGCAAGGGCAGGGCCATGCTGATGGTTCTTGGCGACGCCATGATGGAAGGTCCAGTGGTTCTGTCCATACAGTCCCGTCAAGGCCTGATCCACCAGCTTTTTCGGACCAATTATTCAGACCAGGGAAATGTCCATACATGGTGTTGGGTGTCACGCCCAGAGAGCTTTAATGACGAATTGGACTGCAAAAGACTGAAATTTGTAAAGCAAGGGAAAAGAGAAAAGAAGATTTAATTACATACATCCCAAACCTCCGCCTTATACACTGGGAGCGCACTGAGAACATTTTTACTACCCCATACATTTCACAGTTTACTCATATTTACAGAACATCACCAGCTTCACTTTTACTCTACATTGGGTGGCAGGATGCCACCAAGGAGAGAAGAAGAGAAGGATCACTCTGCTCTGTTCTCTCCAGGTTCTTATGCCTTGAGGAAGGATCTCCCTCTCTTGTTGTCACAAGAGCGGATTATGTCCGAGCTTGTTTAAGTATAGCTTGATAGATCGGAACTTAAGATATCTCAGAGTACGAGTAGTTACGACTTAGAGAGAATAGAGCTTTGCACGGTTGCGTCAAGATATGAATGAAGTGTGAACAGGTTTATTGAGTCATAGACAGATTGACGAAGAATAATCTTCAGTGGCCTCAAAAGTCCTTGACCTTCCTTCCGCCTAACGACTGAGG
>JAOYMO020028398.1:0-13443 GCA_025802455.2 Iodosphaeria phyllophila | reverse complement strand
ATCTGGGGGAGAAATCCCGAATGATTGGTCGGTTGACTTGACGATGTTGGTCTGGTTGCAATATGTTGCCAGCCGGTTATATCTCTATCTTTCCAAAGGTCTGGATAGAGACCGGGTATGGATCGCAGCAAAATCTGATCCTAGCTGTACCGGTGTCTGAACTTCTGGAATGGCGGAGGTATCATAGCATGGGGGCAGTAAGAACTCCCAGTGGGCAATATGCAGTTCCTCTCCTCGAGCCACGTCTGGTAGTAGCCGTCTTGCCCCATATTGGCCACGATGAAAACAGGAACCAGCAAAGACTTGATACCATAACCGCAAGATTGTCATCCCTAGTAATGGTTCTCACGAACACTATGTGCACCTGTGCCTCACCTCGCGCTCAACCAGCTACACATGCCGCTAAGCATACATAACGAAGGCCCCAGCCGGAAACACCCAGCCAAGAGGGGAAACCCAATACAGCTAGCACGAACCCCAACCATAGGCCAGCAAACCCAAAGAGAAAGTTGTATCCGTTCAGTCATGTTCCCGTTCCCTCCCATGCCATGTCATGCCATTCCTTCCACTCGCGAGCACAAAGGCCGTGATTCGTAATACTATACTCATATCCATTCCATTCACCTGCTCGACCCCTCGTCTATCCCTGACGTCCCCTGGCCTGCTCGACTTAATCAGAGCCCTGGTCATCCTAATGACGCCCAGCCTCCCGCATCTTCCTGCTGAGCAGAGCTCGTATGCGCGCTTCGTGGCCACCCTACTGGTCCTTGCCGATGGAGTCGGCCTTGGCGCGGAGGCCGGCCGATGTTGAGCCGGATTCAGAGAAGTATCGGCCTAGCATGGGCTGCATAAAGGAGCGGAAGATGATTTGGGCACCGCTGGGTTTGTACATATTAGGCGAGTTCCGTTGTTGCGCAGTAATGGGAAACAATGAGAAGGCGGAGAACAAGGAGAGGGGGGAATCGAAGAGGGTGTTAGACTAACCTGAACATGGGCAGAGATAACCACAGTAGGAACACGAACTTGAAGGTGAAGTAGAAGGGGAACCAGTACACCACGTTCACCAAGCTCTCAATAACGCTGCGGCATTCAAAGTCAGCCATCTGCTTCGTCCACAAAACCCGGCCTTGCAGAAGATGCTACTCACGTAATGCCCGCGAAAACGACCCAGTACTGATCCACATCATTAGCCAACTTGCCAAATTCCCGGCTTACTCCCCCGTATAAAACATACCGTAAGCCATTGTGTATCGTCAGCCTTGTTCGCCGTGAACAAGGCATTCATGGAGTAGTAGCCCGGAATCACGAAGCCAGCCAAGTTGGTCAAGAACTGGCCGCCCAGGTTGAAGATGATGAAGAACAGGTACAGCGAAACGGCGCCCACGACGGCGTACACCTTGGGCACCGAGCTCTGCTTCTCGAGGTTGTTGAGCGTCGGGTATTTGGACAACTGGAGAGATTCTAGTTAGCTGGGCGCGCCATGTCACAAAAACACACCCGAACAATCAGGCGATGGTAATAATAGAAAGGGATGTGCGTCGCTGGTCGCGCGGCCCAACTTTCTTGTTAAGAACGGGTGATGGGGAAGTGGAGGGGCAAGTACCTCGCGGTCGAGCTGGGTGACATAGGTTTGGAGGCGATCCTGTGCTGACATCTTGGCTGTAGTTTGAAGATGACGATGTTAAAATCGAGCGTATTGTTGGGAAGAGAGATGGATGAAGCGACGACTTTGATTTCGTTGTGTTTGTGGTTATGGTTATTGTTTTGTAAATGCGACGGGCAAATCGATGGTAATGGTGGAGAGTTGAAGTTGTCGAGTCCCAAGTGGGGATGTGTGATGTCAGGGAACGCTTTGATTAGGGTTGGTGGTGGACTTGTCAGCAAGCCGAACTTGCAGCAACGGGTACGGTAAGGCCACATTGCGTCCCACGGGTGGTGGTGAAGCGAGACATCGGGGCCAGGAGTACCTGCCTATCGGGTGCAAGTGCGGATATGAGGTTGGGTACTATGCTCTAATTTGGGTACATTCGGTGTCTTATCTGCGGAGGTGGTAGTGCGTACTGGCAGGCGTTGATAACACTAGATAAATTTCACTATGCACGACCTATTGTTTTTCGAAGATTACATCACGAGGTGTTTGCAAAATGCTTTGAAGCTAGCTCTTGATCATACAAAGCTGTAGGCTCAAGACATCAACGTAGGCAAGAAAGTATGGTCACACGCCTTTTCGCCGCCAACTAGCTGGCAAGGGTAGCTGGCGATGCTGTGTAGACTAAGTAAGATCCCAGACTAGTCATACCTTGCCTTGTGCTGTAGGAGGTAGTACCGCCGCATCTTTGGCGAGCACTGTGGCGCTATGCCAGGATTATATCAACCTAGAAGTTGGAAAGCTCCCTGAATGCAACCGACACGAACACCGGTATCACGCCAGCTTCTATCCCGGGATGGTTAACTGGGCAAGCTTATCGCCGAGGAAGCTTGGGATCAGCCATCCGCAAAGGGCCAGCGAAACTATTTTCAACATCAGCCCAGGAGTCAGCTTAGTAGATGCTGGGTGACTGTCTTGGGTTCGAGTCCTGTGTCAGTATACTGTGACGGTTCACCGACAGCGTTCGAGGTCAGCAGTTTTGGGTTTCTTAGAGCTGTCTCCTAGTGTTCCTCTCAAAGATAAGAAAACGGTTCGATGACAAGACCGTTGAGGTTCTAGTGCCTGGGCCAGAACTTTGAGCTTTCTTCCTCCGACATGAACAAAATTCCAAGTCGAAATTTCCCATTTGATTGACGCAAACAAGAAATGCGCCGCAAAGGCTTTGGCATGCGCTGAGAAAAAAAAAGAACCGGGAGCTCAATTTCCCGCACATATCGGCCAGAAGCCTCGAACCAATCTAGAAAGGCACTCTAAGGCGGCCAAGAGGAGAGTGAGCTGACAGAACGCTCAGAAAACAAGGCGAAACCAAAACAAAACAGCAGCAGCTCAAGCATTTTAGACTAGTGCTCGATGATGTCGAGATCCAAGGCAGCCATAACGCCCGTGCTTCTTCCTCGTGGTGCTCTTCGAGAAGGTCGCCATTTTAGCTGACTGCCTAACTGCTGCCAGTTTGTTGTGTGCAATTTTGCGCCGCTACTGTGTACACTGTGGAGCAGCTCTTGTTGAGAAATGGATGGAGGGGTTACGAATCTGTACGGTCCCAACCTCATGCATATCACTGGTTCCGATGCAAGCTGCAGGCTCAGTCGGCTCTGAGGAGCTAGGGAAAGTCAAGAGCCAGTATTCCGTAGCTTTGCGGGAACCCGCCAGCACCGGACTGGATGAGCAATGGGACTTCATTACAGGGCAATACAATCATGACAATTTAAAGAAGTGAACCTCCATTCCAAAGATTTTGTGAGTGTTCGACGCTTTGTTGGTAAAAAGGCCCGCACCTCCAAAATATGAGGGGCGTCAATACGTAATGACATACAGTACATTTGTTGTGTCATTTGTTGTTATTTATACACTTTGCTAGCTTGCCATTGGCCATGGCCCATTCGAAGTCGGCTTGAAGCGTCCAGAGAACTGCCAGAAGGTTGTTTTGGTTACCAGCGGTAGCCCCGCCCTGGCGCTCTGACCATTGGCTCTTGAACTTTGTCCATACTGTGTGCAGAACTCGAAACGGACCCACTCTCGCTGTTGTCCGCCGCAAAAAGTCGGCTCTGAAGGCCGCATGTGCTTTTTGCTGTGGCTCACACTTGCACTGGCGCCGTTGCCCTGACGAGCCGAGTTTTTGTTTATTGGCTCGCCAATCTGCTCCAACACCTTTTTCTCACAATATCCCTAGCACGCACCTTGGCACCAGAATCATCAATCGCGTTAGCATCGATTATCGCCATCGATGTGTTAAGCTCGCCATTCTAGCTCTAGTCTGGTGTAAGTTGTGTTTTCCAAGATAGCCGTTATTCTTCTCTCGATTCCTACATTAACAAAACGGTTGGTTGCTGGTCGGTTTTTTTTCCTTTGAAGCGTGCACCAATGCCGCTACAGCTACGCGCGACTATGTCGCAGCCTCCACAACAACACGCGCCTCTGCCTCAGCAGCAAATTCACGCGCCCATAACTGCGGATGACATGGCCCTTCGACCGTCGTCAAGACCGATGCACAATTTGCAGAGCTTTAATAATATGCCTTCGAACATGTCATCGTCGAGTATGCCTGGCAACATGCCACCGAACATGCATCATCAACCACAGCAACAACAACAACAACAACAACAACAACAACAACAACAACAACAACAGCAAGCTTCATACGGAAACGGAATGTTGCACCACTACTCCTATACTCACGACCATCACGGGGTCCCGGTTGGACCAGGACTGCAGCGCGTAGCCCCTGCACATTCACACGCGCACTCCCATTCGCATTCGATGATGGCAGATACCTCATTCGCATCAACCAACGCCAGCTTTGGCGACCCAAACTCCCATATGATGGATCGGGATGATGTCGACGAGCACGAAGCCGCCCCCATGGCCGAAGTCAACGGCACTGGCCGTCCGCCGATGAACCGCACGAGCGCGAGCAATGAACTAGAGATGCGCGGGTTGTTCCAAACGAACCGACACCGAACTCTGAAAGACGTGGCAGAAGAGGTCAGGGGCAATGATAGAGGTCCTAACTCAGAGCGGATACGCCAAGTCTTTGCCATGTTATGGTAAGTTCTTTTTCGTTGGACAGGATGCAGATATAGACACAAACGACAGATATAGATAGTTCAAGGCGGATTTGCTGACTCTTTTTCTCTCCGCAAACAGGATAAATAGCACGTGCTCAGCGGGCAAAGGTTCTGTCCCTCGTGGACGGGTCTATGCCGCCTACGCTTCACGATGTGCCACGGAAAGGACGACGGTACTGAATCCAGCTAGTTTCGGGAAATTGGTCCGAGTCCTTTTCCCGGGCTTGAAGACGCGCCGGCTCGGTGTTCGCGGTGAATCCAAGTACCATTATGTCAACTTCAGTCTGGCTGCGGATGAGCCAGAGCATCGCAATCCTACGGTGACCCCTTCTATCCCTTTCCCCGAATCTTCGAGCTTCACTCATAACGTCAAGTAAGTTATTTCATTTCGTTTCGTCTATTCTTTTTTCTTTCTTCTTTTTCCCTTTGGGAGAACCCAATCCATCATCATGAGTCAGTACTTACCTTTGACCCAGCAACGTAAGGTCAGAATCGCCTGCCACGCAGTTCCAAAGGTCTGGTGTCGCCACACTTCCCTCGCCATCAGTCTCTCAAACCGCCATTGGGTCCAACGAGGCTCCAGTATCTATTAGTCGCCACAGTCGACCTTACAGTTTGTACAACCAACCCAATATCTCCAATGTAGATCAACTTCAGAGCACCATGGCCAAGACGGCCAAACCCCTAAATTTCCCTCGCCAGCCATTACCGCCTCTACAGGTCACCGAGTCTCTGCCCCTCCCCGAGATTCAATCATTCTTACCCCATGGCACCGATCCCGACGCCGCCATAGCACTGGAGGCTTTGTATCGCGCCCATTGCGCATCTCTAGTCGAGTCTATCCGCTTCTGCAAGGAGAAGCTGTTCTTCCATCACTATGCTTCGTTTCAGGGCACCTTGACCATGCCTGTGCAGAAGTTGTTTGGAAACGAAGCCATTGCGGACTGGATAGAACAGTGCGATTTCATCTTATATCAAAGACTGATCCGCATAATATCCAGTCTCAAGCTTCAAGTTCTCCCAGCACAGGTTCTGACCACCCTCAGCCATATTTCCCAGCGCCTGGTGGTTCATATCCGAGAATCGTTTCAAGGTCAGCCTCGTCATGTGATCCAGGCCAAGGAAACTCCCGCCACGATTTTCGCAGGACTTGTTGGTCGTGTGTTGCGTGTCAACTTGACAGCTCATGCCGCTGCAAACATGTTATCAAATCCCGCGAACCGACGCCAGATGTATACCGATTGGATCACTATGGTCCAGATCCGTAAAGTTGCCGAAAGCGTCCCGACCCGCGCCATGGATGACCTGGTAAACCTGATCTTGAGCGAACTGCGAGCGCTTCTAGACCCCGAGGATGTTGACCCGGACGTCGAGGCTAGCACGATCTACGGCCATATTGTCCGGAAAGAAGTCCCCGTTCGACAGCCAGGCGCCACAGACGAGAATATTCTCGATCCCTGGGTCAACTTCCTCGAGTCCCTTCCCGTCAAGTTTTCCTACGCAAGCGCTGAGGACATCGTGTCTTGCGTGCAACGAGTCGGCACCGAAGCCATGCGCGATCTCACTCTCGCCCAAGGCAGCAGTTTCGGCGCCTGGTGGGTGACCAAGTGCTGGGTCGATGAAATGATCGCCTTCCTGGCCGAAATGGGCGGCTTTTTGTCCCAGAGGTCATCTAAAGACTCTTCTTCTTCATCATCATCAGCAGCCGCGCTCAGCTTCCGTCAGGACGCGAATCATCAAGGCTCCCACGAGCACCACCTCCGACCGAGCACTGGTACCGAGAGCGAGAACTCCTTGCTGGCTACGGCCGAAGCGCCGGTGGCTGGGGCCCCGATGGCGCAGAACTCGGCGGCGCCGTTCCCGATGCACGTCGATACGAGCGGGGAGCAGAAGCCGGAGAAGCTGCAACACGAAGTTGCCATGACAGCCGATGATAGCGGAATTGGCATGGGCATGCGCACTCCCGATGATGAGTGGTACAGGGATCATCCGGGTCGGGATTCCAAGGCGGATCAGTCTGCGAGTCTTGATGGGGAGTTTTAGTCATGTCGACGCGGGGAGAAACAGATTGGTCGGTTCCGGCTTTTGTGGTTTCGCTTGTCCTCTTGGACTCGGTAATCATGAGAGGTCGGAACATGTGGTTGCGTTTTCCCCGGGAGTCTTCCTCCACTCAGTCCCTCGTCGTGGTCTTTGAGAACAGATACGGCGGCCATTATTCTATCTTCTTTTCACGGTTTATACTTGCATCTTACGGCTTTTTTCAATGGCGGCATAAGGAGATTGTCTGCGTTCGACCAACGGTGTTTACGGTGTGAACGATGGCCATACCCACGGGGAAACACGGAGGCATGGCATGGCAAGGCACAAGGCAGGCAAGGGCATAATGGCGGTGTAGGTCCAAGGCTCAAAGGACACAGGATACCCCGGAGGGAAATTATTCTTTTATTTTACTTTTCTTCTTCCTTTTTTCGTGTTTTCTTTTTGTTCTGTTCCTCCAGAACTGGTAATTTGCATCGATAGGGGTCATGGCGTCACTGGAGATGAGGTGGTGTCTGACTAATTTTTCTCCCTTCTCTTTCGCTACTCCCCTCCTTTTTTTTTTGAAGGACAGGAGCGATAGGGAGGGTGTGGTTGCGGGGACTGAAGGGCACTGGTATTAAAGTAACGGCACGGCTACGCTATGATGACCGCAATGATACATATGAAAGAAAAATGGAGGGAGGGACGGAGACAGAAGGCAAGGAGGTATTGTCGTCGTCTGTTGGGCCGCATGGAGGGCAGGCCGCTTTGTAAAATTAGGGTGGTCGGAAATCAGGCGTGTGGAGCTATCTGTCTGGGCATTTTGGTGGGGGCAAGGTGATGGTGGGGAAGGGGAAGGCAACATGGCCCAAGATAGACGGCGGAGATCTGGTCGTCCTGGCCTGGTTTTCCTGAGGTGCTGCCAAAATGGAGCGTGTAGGTCTAGAGTTTGACTTTCCCCCCCCCTTTTCCCCTGTTCCCTGCTTTCTGTTCTTCCTCTCCCTCTGCATGTGGGAGGGGGGAGAGCTGGGCAAAGAGGGGGTGGGGGTGGGGCTCTCTGTAAAGGGGGTCAAGGCCCGGATTTATATTCAGAGGTTCATTTTATTTTCGCTCTTGTTGTGGTGATGGACTTGGGGGTTTCCCCTTTGGCTTTGTGCTTGTTTGTCGGTCTGCGATGTTGTCTGATTGGTGCGGTACTTGTGAGGATCTGGACGAGAGATGGCGGGGGGGGGGGGGGGGGTTTCGAGTCTGTGGGGGGAGGTTACGGGCAGAAGATTCAATTACACACGAATGTGATTTTAATTTCGTGGTGGGGTTGTACGTTTGCAATTTGGGGGTTTATGGCTTTCTACTCCTATATGAAGTACATATGATGATACCCTGACTTCTTGGCAAACACGGGCCTGTCCCGCGTTCCTGCCCTGCACGCACTACATGGACTTCGCGCGGCTTTTGACATCACGACGTACTATCATGAGCCGAGTGGTTCGCTTCTCCCCCGCTACTTCCGGTGCGCTTTGGATCGGGACTGTATCTGGTTTTGGAGAGAGGCCTGAGACAGCATGACAATGAACCCCCCCCCCAGCCGAGCATGCAAGACCCTGACGATACCGACGTGAGTGAACAGAACAGGAGAAATAGGACCAGTGACACTGAATACACTTGAAAAACCGGATAGTAGCGCCCCCCCCCCCCCGCGTAAGGTCAGCACACTAATCGTGGTAGTCTCATGGACGGGTTTCAATGCTTATTTTTTGGATCATTAAATGATTGGAAAAGTACATGAGACTGTCGACTAGCCTACTGAGCTTTCTCATGATTGCGCGAGATAATCCTTTTGCCATGTATAATGCTCAGTACGCCAGTGTCATGATTACCAATCTTTTCGTTTTCATTAAGCTCGTAAACGCTGCTGCGTCAGGAACATTATGTACACGTAGCTAGCATGTGAAGTACAGCAAGCAGGTATCATAGTCGAAACAGCCTCCCCCCAAAAGGTGTCCCTCACACCCATCCATCCATCACTTCATCTCTGCAAAATCAAGCCCCAAGGCCCTTTCTCTTCTTACCACTCTCCTTGATCGCGGTCGCGGCCTCAAACTGTTGCTCCAGGTTCTTCTCATCAGAACGGACCTTTTTCGCATCCGAGGAGTCTTTGCCCTTCCCATTGGCCTTCACAGACATGCCGGCTTTCTTGCCCCCAAGCAAACGCAAGAACTTGTCCTGGCGCGCGCCGCCCCCGTCAAGCGCCTCAACGTTCCAGTTCTCGGCTCCATCAGCAGCACCATTTTCATTGGCATCCGTAGCAGCGGGGCTCTCGGCGTGTTTGTGCGATTTCTTAGCCTTCTTCTTCTTCTTGCGGGGTTCCTCCTTGGCCGTCGCCGTCTTGTCCCCTGCGCTCAGCTCAGCCAGCTCAGCCTCAAGACCACTCGTCTCAGGATCCCGCTTGCGCTTGTTGTTTTTCTTGCCCTTAGATCCGCTGGCCTTGCCCTGCTTGATCTCCTCGGCGACATGTAATTTGCTTCGGAGAAGATTGTTTGAGGCCCTTTTTCGCTTGTTGATTTTGTTGGTGCCTTCTTCGTCTTCTTCTTCGCTGTATTCACTTGAGGCTTCTTCCTCACTATCAAGCTCCGAGTTTGCCTCATCCGAGCCGTTGCGGGTTGTGGGTTTACTCTTTTTCGATTTGGACTTTTTACCTTCATCTTCCTTCTTATTCCCGTCGCTGTTGGCTGATTGCTCGGTATCTTTAGTGGGATTCTAACTCGCGCTAGTGGTCAGCCAAGTCACATACACACATGTACTCTCTTTCGATTCCGGCAAAAGTGCACGGTCCACAGAAAGAAAAGCGAAAGAACTGACATCTTCCTGCACAGTCAAAATATGATGCTCGGCGCGCAATTTCGCTGCTTCATACTGCAACTTGAGCGCCTGCGTCTCCAGCTTGTTCGCCCGTCGGAGCAAGCGCAAGACGCGCTTGCCTTTCTTGTTGCACGGGCTGTATGCCTTCGGCTTGGGCTCTTCATTGGCATTTTGCCAGGGCTTTTGGCGCTTCAGTTTTTCTTGCGCTCGCTTCTCTTCTTTTTGCAGGCGTTTGGCTTCTGTGTTTTGTTGAGTGCCGTTCGTTTAGATCAGCCCGAGCCTCTATCATGAAGACATGAAATGAAACAATATCAATTGTGCGATGTATCTCGTCTAGTCATATAGACAGATGTATGGGTTGACGAGAGGAAAACCTGAGAAACCCAGTCTCTCACCTTTAGCTTCGGCCTTAGTCACGAGCGCCTTCATGTCGAACTTGGTGCCTTCTTCGCTTTCGACTGCCATGATGCACAGTTCAATGGCGGAGCTTGGCGCGAGGTGACAGTGTTGTTGAAGCTCTAAGCAATTTCGTAGAATCGTCGCGTCGAACCGGTGTCGCGTACAAATTCCTTGAGACAAGGTGGGCAGGGGAAAAAAAAAGCTTGGAAAGCTCAAGCTCCGGAGATACCGGTGCTACTGTATCTAGAGTGCAGGGACCCTTGCACTTTGGTTCCAGAACGTTTCTGCAGGCATTTGCCGCTGTACGCACAGCTGCCGGTCTGCCGCCCCCCAGGGATCGGGAGGGGAGTGTGGGCACAGAGATCTTGACGTCAGGTGGGCCAATCTTTTCAAGCCTGTTCGCAGGGTGTCAATCCTTCGCTGTTGATAGAAATAAAAGCGACGCGGTAGCAAATTCTGCTCAACTCCGTCAATGCCGATTGAGACTTGAAAAATTTGGACCGAGATTGGTGGTGTGATGAGGAGCTGGAACGGGCGTACTGGAAGCCCAAGTTTACACTTGAAGCTGTGTCTCCCATCTTTTCAGGGAGCGGGCTTCTATCCGGAGGAGGCACAACTCGCTGTTGATTCAAGGCATGGCAGGGAGATGAAACCGAAGAGCTTTTCTGCACTCAATGTTGCCAGCCACCGATGCTTCCGCCAAACAGGTGTTTCGAATGATACGGTGCAGCGACGCCACGCCATGGAACCGCTGGACATAACGATGATAGCAATTCGTACGCACAGCAGCCACACTCGAACACACCAGTCTACTGTATAAGACTGCTTCGTGGTAATTACCCCACACCACAGTGTCTGGCTTAGTGCTGCTGTACGTGTCTATGCCCATAAACGAGAAAAGGAGTCGATAAAACAACAACTCCGTGCATGTGACCTCTATGTGTCATGTGCTAATCCCAGAAAAGGAAAGAAAAGGAAAGAAAAGCTGAAGAGATCCATCCGTCCCATCACACCCAGCTTCCCTATCCTTGATCCAAACTTGATGGATCCCACCCGTCTTCGAACTCACCGTTCAGTACTTTCTTCTCGAAGCCCAGATCATTGAAGCCGGGCTCCCATATCTCTTACATCATCCAGTATCCGGATTTTAAGTCGAACAGCCTCACTCAAAACTTCCTTCCATCGGATCGGGTCCTGCTCGAGTTCAGCTTTGCCGCCTTCGATTAACGCTGTGGCCTTTTTGTCAATTCATGCCGGCTAACTAAAATCAAGAATAGGGAATCAACCTCTGCATACCATAGAACGCGCTAGGTTCATCAGCGAAACGATAACTCAGAATTTTTTGAAATGGATTACCTAAAAGTAAGGGAAATACTTTAGTCCCGTAATATCTTTCAATAAAGCATGCATTTCAACTGTTCCTAGGGAAGGGATACTCTTGTGTTCATCGAGATATTTATCAGCCCACAAGGACAAGCCCTAATCAATGAGTCAGTCTGAGAACGAAGTCAAGACCATAACGTCAGGTGTTGTTGGTACTCACGGACCCCATGGATTCTTGCCACTTCCCAGTATGGCCAATCGTCTTCCTCTCTAACCATCTTCGACAGATACTCTGCAGCCTTATCGACAGATTTGGGATATGTAAACTAAGCTATCTGCTCCTCATTAACTCCCATCGATATGGAATTTTGGGACTCTTTCAGCATAGCTTCTTGGTATTGTAAAAATTTCTCTTCGAATTTGAGCGGCTCGTCTACATTTTGTCCCGATTTTCAGGTCTCCATATCTTGCTATCCTCTGCTTCAACAAATCTACGTCCCTTTTTGCCCAAATAAACATCACCTATTTCCCACGTAAGGTGGGATCTCGTTAGTTGTCATCTTTTATACATGGGGTTGTGTGTTGAAAGTCGCGCCGACAGCCAACAGCTGGGGTGTGTCTTTAGCTTTGAGAAATCGTTTACTATATCTATGTCGTATGTGGCTACAGGTCCGACTATTGAGGTAGCCGCACATGACCACTACTGAGGTGGGGTAGTTAGCTATAAGATGCACGCTTTGGTGGGCACACCAGAGCGTTGTGTGTCTTGGTAAGTCTGTATCACCTGCTCAGGACTCCAGTCACGATGATCAGAGTCTGTTACTGTGTAAGTAAATGAAAGCGGCAATGACTGATTGGTTCTAACGAATGCGCTAGCTCTCCCCTATATATGTAATACACATGATACCCAATCCATCCGATCCCACGATGTGCCCCTTCTCAGGGCCGCGACCCGTATCCGGCTGAGCCCGAATCCGGCGTCAGATGCACAGCATGTCTCTTGGTTTAGTCATCATCACCAGGAGTTATCGCATGCATTGTTTTTCGTTTCGTGAGTGTCTTGCGTCTATCCGATAGACAGAACCCATCCAACACTGGTCAGTGGTTGCATCAATCTAAAATGGGATTAATGCAGTATATTCTTCAAAATCATGATTATTAGTAATACTTTCATTTTCTAAATCATTTTCTAAAATTAATAATCTATGATGCAGAAATCTACAGGATAAACCGTCAACCCTGTACACTAGGGAGAATGCGCCGGTGCTCAAAATGTTGAACGTTATCTGAGGAAGTACAAAAATCTCTTGTAATAAAAAAAACCAGATTGAAAAATTCTTAAAGGAAATCAAGTTGGATTTATCATTAGAGAAGACCCTAATAAATAAAGTTATTAAAAGACTATGTGCTAGAAATTTAATGGAAATATCTAATAAGCTGTGAGAACCAAAATCCCTTCCACAATGACTACCTTTACCAGATAGAGATATAATAATGAGGTATTTATATATATGAAGAGGATATCGAAATTATTACAGCTTTGTAGATAACATCTCCCATCTAGAGAAAATTCACTGAGTGCTTTGGAAAAGTTTAAAGAAAATATTAAGTAGAAAACACCAAATCTCTCATAAACAGTTCCTTTCCATATATGGCAGAAACATAACGGTAAATTCCACGAAAAGAGGTATTCCAGCTAAAACAAATTTTGCAAAACCAGTTGGCAACCTTTGATAGCCAGGGTGAAGTGACAGACCTTTACTGCCATCGAAGACGAAGCCTCGCATTCAGTTGCCAAGTTTCGTCTCTGTCGGAAGCGACTCGCGCTGCCAATCGCTGTAAGGCTTCACGGACGAAAGGCAGAGGCACTAACGAACGGCTTATAATTGTATATTGAGATACCGAAAGAGAAAGACTATCTAGATGGCCCGGGCCGGATGGGTTTAATCGGCGAGCGGTTCGGTCAGGGGTCCGATGGTAACGGGGCAAAGTGGACCCGGCGACGGTTGGCCGGAGCCTCACTCGAGCCATAGATCGTTACGAAGAGTATATACAATAATAATAATAATAATAATAATAATAATAATAATAATAATAATAATAATAATAATAATAATAATAATAATAATA
>JAOYMO020028227.1:0-13473 GCA_025802455.2 Iodosphaeria phyllophila | reverse complement strand
CCGTCCCCGTCCCCGTCCCCGTCCCCGTCCCCATCACCAACAAAACCACACTCCCCAACTGCCTCCTCAAATCCTCCTTCTCCACATCATGCGTATCCTCCACCTCCCCCCACATAGCCGTCTGCCAATCCACCTCCAAACTCGCCGCCCTCGCCGCCTCCTCCACCCCAAACCTGCCCCGTTCTCCTTCTCCCTCGTCCCGCAGCCCGGCAAATCCTTCACTCCACTCCACCACCAGCCTCACCGCACCCAACAGCCCCTTCCCCGCCAAAACGCCCCTCTCCAGCCCAGCCAAATCCCACGCGCTCAGCCCCGAGAGCCACCCCCTGATCACAGCGCGCGTAGTCTCGCTCTGCGACGTCCTGGGCACGATACTCTCCTCGTCCAGCACCGGCTCGATCACGACGCCGGGCCAGACCCGCGTCGTCAAGAACCCGATGACATCCTCCGCGACGCGGCGCTGGCGCGTCCTCAGCGTCTCTCCCTCATCTCCCTCCTGTCTCCCCCCCTTCGCGTGGTGCGCAGGCAGCGGGGCCCAGCAGAGCAAGGAATCCGTGTCCAGGTAGCGCATCACCGTCGCGACGATGCCGTCCCTGAGACTCTGGCCCGCGCCCCGGCTGCTGCCCTGGTCCTGCGCCTCGTCGTCGTCGGCCGCAATGTCCAGCGCCCGACACACCAGCCCCGTCAGCGGGACCATGTGCTGCCGGCCCGCCTGCTGCACCGACGTCAGGCAGTCCCACTCGTGCGCCAGCGCCGCCGCCAGCAGCGGCTTGCTCCCCGGCAGCCGCAGCACCTGCTTCGTCGTGGGGTGGCGCAGCGGCCGGCTGTCGAGGTGGATTTCCCACGCGCCGCCGTCGACCTGGTCGACGTGCACGTGGGTCCAGAAGCGCTTGGGGAGCGGGCTCTTGTCTGCCTTGCGTGATGATGCTGATGCTGATGCTGATGCTGATGCTGGTGCTGGTGCTGGTGCTGATGAGTAGGAGCCAGTGGCGGAGGACTGGTTGCGCAGTTCTTGGGCGGCGCGCAGTAGCTCGGCGTGCTTTTTGCGGCGCGAGAGCCGCCCGGCGGTGCTGTCGGGCGATGGGACGGGGGGATCCGGGGGAGGGCCTGTGCCGTGGATGGGGGAGACGGTCGCGGGGGAGGATAAGGTGGTGCGGATGTTGCGGTAGGTGGTGGTGGAAAAGAAGGCCGGCGTAGGTAGTTGGTGGTGGATGATCGGCGGAAGACATGGCCCGAGGCGCTGGGCTATTCGAGTGGGCGGCTTCATTGTGAGATGGGATGGTTCCTTCTTAAGATTGCGTGCGCCTTAGGCCTAATGCTAAGAATCCATGGTATTCCCTTTGCGAAGATAGGCTGGGTCCTCAGCACAGAGAGGGTCGACCAGACTGATGTGGGAGAAAATAGAGCAGAAACTTAAAGATGGTCCGAGCTCACGCCTTCCATCTATGCACGCTGGTACTTGATGACACCAATAATCAAGTTTACGACACCATTGATTTCACATGACCAGGTCAAATTTATACAGCACTGGTACTCTGTAGAATAGCATAATAGGTTGGTTTTATTCATTGATTGTAGATAAAGAGTTCCTGGAGTAAGAATATCACATCGACTTCATTCTCTCAGGAGTTAGGCCCATGAATATTCTTCATCAAGTTGACAATCGATTAATTGATGAAGCGAAGACTAGTACTGTGTAAAAGCTACTGATTACAACTGATTACAACTGTCACGAGGCATTGTAGCCCCTTAGAACCAAACGCCGGCATCCCAACTGCTACCAATACAGCGAGAACAAAATCACAGGTCCGTCAAACAACACACCTCCATCTAACAAGCCAGTGAGCCCATGGGATCCCACAGGGGCAACTCAAGCGGCTTCTGTTTCAGCACGTCAACCACGTCGCGGGACAAGAATTCCGGGTCGATGACCGCCTGGTAAACGTATTGATCCATCCAGGCATCGGTCATGACATACCAACCCTCATGTCCGGTCTGGACGCCCCAGCTATTTTGCACACGCCAGCGGATTGGGTTCCCATCTTCATCGAGGTGCACGCCCGTCAAAACCATGGCGTGGGTCATGGCGGAACTACTGGACCTGAGTCGATCTGCTTTGTTCAATTCGAACAGGCCAATATTGAAGCCGATCCTGTAGTCAATCACCTCGAGATCCATGATGCCTTCCCGGCGATCGAGGAACTTGCCGACATCGGAGCCAAAGAATATGGGCCGACCGGCCATAAGCATCTTCACACAGGCTTCTTTCATGGTGTGCATGGGCACGTTGATGTAGGTGATGCCGCGTCCACCAACGACATTTCCTAACCGGTTGACTGTCATAAGAGTATTGTACTCGTGACGTGGATCATCCACAAGCGACACCATATTGGATATGGTCGGCTCCGTGTGACCTGAGTCGAGGGAGTTCAGTCCTTCGGCGAGGTCAAGTGGCGTCATGCGAAGCGTGTGGGCTTTTCCTTTTCCGTCGATAAAATCCCATTCGAAATTCTCAGTCGGGCTAGGAGGGGGGCCCAGGGTCACGACTAGCATCAGGTGGACTTCGCGCATCATTTCTTGCTTCGCCTCGCTGAGCATCTCAGGAGTCGCCTCCTTGGACTTCACCAAATTTCGGAGGCGGATAGCGTATTCTCGAAGCTTAGACTTCAAAATCGAGTTGACAGACTGGCTGTTCCGAGAGTTGAAGCTTTCGGGGTATACGCTCTTGGGCGCTAAGCCGTATTTCCCAACCACTGACTTTTGGTTAGCATCATCTTGTACTTGCCATACATACGGAAGTCCAAACGCTTTATAAAAGCACTTACAGTTCACAAGCATGTCCCACTGACCCCCATCGCTGATCGGCTCCGCAAGAAGTGTCTGGACTAGCCTACTGTCGAGGTCCTGATCCGCGGTACTGAGGATGTTCTCCAGAAAATAGTTGGACTTCTCGAGCTTGTCCCAGAAAAAGAGGTAGTTCTGCGACAGCTCGAAGGAGCTCAGACTGTACTTCTTCATGAGATCTACTCGGAACACGTTCAACGCAGCGAAAATCCAGCATCGCCCGGAGGATTTCTGGTCAGTTATGGGAGACCCCTCCATCGGAATCTTCACATTGAACACATGCTGATCTGCAATGGCTGCCGTGGTTTGCGTGAGGATATCTCTAGCATCTGCCTTGCTCAAGGCCGACAGGGCGAGTCTTTCCGAGCGTAAGCAGCACTCTTATCCATTTGAGCACTATAGACCTCAAAACAAGGAGGACAAATAAACATAGGAACAAAAAAAAAGGGGGGGGGGGGGTAAAATGGTTGACACAGACCTGTTCTTGGGATCCTCGAGGACTTTAGACTGCCAGAATCCCGTTGTATTCACCGAGAGACTTGTGGGCGAATACTTAGACCATGCTGCGCTATGATCGGTTGTCTTCCCGGCACCAAGAGTCACCTGAGCATGGTCTCCGTTGACAATGGTGTCCAAAATATTGGAGGAGCCCACATCCTGGTCCGCGACGGTTTTCTGCTGGTGAGGTACAATGTAGCCTAGCGCCTCGGAAGAAATGAGTCCCGTAGCACCCAGCCAGACGGCGATCAGAGCCGGTTGCAGATACATGATGTTCCCAGTGCTTTCAACGAGCCTAAGATGTAATTGACGGGACTCACTGAAGGAGAGAAAACCGTATAAAAGTGGTAGCAATCTGCGACAACGAATGGAAGAGGAATGAAAAATAGACGGACATATGTTGGCGTTATTAGCGTCGGTGGATGGCAGCTTTCGAAGAGATAACAGAAGTGATGGCGAGACTGGGTGAGGGCGAAAGGTAAGTGCAAGCTCCCCCACTTCGCTTATCTTTCAGACAGAGATGAGTGTAACCAGTGGGGTAGTAACGAACCACAACATCATACCTTGTTGGGTTACGAGCTGAGCTGAACACATCGGACGCTAGATTTCGTGTTGCAATTACCTTTCTCGCAAGATACTTACTGTCTAAAGTATCTACTGTGTACGAGCACTTTCCTGTGTAACAGCGATATTGCAACTATCTCTCTCGCTGCCAAAAAGCACCATGATGAACAGTACTTCTGCACCGCTACTAAACTCACCTTAAAATGTGTCGTGATTATGGGCGGTAGGCGCTTTCTGACAACAAAGAGAATATAAAAACACTACAGAGAAGTGATCAAACCAGAGCAATCACGATATAAGGGTGCGTACCGAGTGTTTCCATATACCGATGATACACCTTCGTATGGCGGAAACAGCGAGTGAACTCGAAAAGGAGACGAATACTCGTTGATCCAAACCCCGATGGAGCTAGTAAGTAGCTGAGAATACCTCGTACAGTAGCTTGCCTTAATGATGCCGGGTAGATTGATGACGGCGTGGAGCCTGGTTTTGGGAAAAGAGAGAACCCTTATGCGGTCTATACTAGGTCAATGGAATGCGATGTATTAACATACCAGTATCAAACTACGGATGTTGTACAAGTCATCATATATCTTCCACATGACATGATCTCGTTTCAATAGAAAGCGGTTGATAACGGAAGCAATTAGCCAGCGCAACAAGGTGTGTAACCAGAGTCTGACTACAAAAGTCGACAATCAAGACTTTGTAGGGTAAGGACTAGCACGAAAAGTAATTATTAGTAGCTTGGGATATGACATGCACAATGGTTTATGTTGACAATCACAAACAATCCATGATTCCACATCACAGTGACCATGGCATTGTTCGCATCTGACATCAAATCAAGATGGGACATAAAGCTATAACGCATTATCTGTCAAGGCAAGAAAAGTAAAACTTGGACGCTATTCACTTAGTCATCAACGTGAAACGTGATCGACCCAAACATGCTAAAATTACCTGATCAAAGCTATTCTAAGCTAACTAGCTAGCTACCTAGACGAGCCAACTCAGAAATCTCATTTTCAAGACGAGACCAGCGGTAATAACATCAACCATACCAATTAAATACCAAGACGTGTAAAGAAATAGTTGGCCCAGTGTTTACAAATTCATAGTTACACCTGCTCCACATCGTATCCAGATACAACATCCTCTTCGACAGGATCCCAACACCACGACAAAAATGACCTTACAAGTTGCTGTTATGGACCGTCTTCATGTCAACGACGAGCTCACGGCCACTGTCGTTCAAAACGAGCACGCGTACACTGCCACGGCCAGAGTCGAACGAAGACTGGAGGCGATTCCATAGGCCCGATTGATCGGTGACTGGGACGCCAGTCTTGACGTCACCAGTCTCGGTCATGGCAACAACCTGTCCATCCTGCATGTCCAAAACACGGTACTGCTTGAACACAGGTCCCAGCATGGTCTGAACGATCACACTAGGAGCAGGGTTGGAGATGAAGGAGGATTCCTCATGGAGCTGCTTGGTGAACAGATCAACGCCGAGGTAGCGGTGTTGACCAGTAGCTGAGGAAGTCGAGATACGGATCACTTGGCAGGGACGGCCTTGGAGCATGAGAATGTCGCCCATGCGGATGTGGTGGCATGGAATAGTAACCGTGTTGGGGATAGCACCGCTACCGCCGCCACGGAGTTCCTTCTCGTCGAATTGGCCCATCTTGGATTTTTGTAATTGGGTTCCGGGACGAATTGGATGATGTTTGCCTAGCACAACTGTTAGTGACACCTCAATCTATAGTCCAAAACGAAGACTTACCCTTGTTGTCGTAATATCCCATACGACTCTTCTGAGGTGTAGGGTTGAAGAACCGTGGATAGTTGTTGGCTGGCTGCTCAACAAACTTGGTCTCTTTGGCTACGACGGTAGGTTCCTTCTTTTTGAAGAAAGAAAAGGAAGGTTCCTTCTTGGAGACGGTAGACTGGGCGACCGTGGGAGCACGACCAGATGCGATAACAGTTGAGGCACGGCCAGGAGTAGCAGCGTGACCGGGACGAAGTCCGTAAGTTACCTCGACTTTTCCCTCGACGGCTGTCGCTGGGCGTGAGTGGTGATGGTGGTGACGATGGGGGATGTGATGAGAGTGGTGGGAGTAGGACGGCTGGTGTGAAACCTGCGATACTTGATCCGCGTGGTGTCCGCCGTGAGCGTGGTGACGGTGGTGAGAATGAGGTGCTTCAATACTAGTCTCGATAACCTTGATCTCCTCCTTTATAGTTGGGGGATATCGAGCGCGATACTCCTTCTCGATATGATCAGCTGGCGACCCGTGAACACGGTGCTTGCGGTCAACTTCAACGTTCGTTTCGGAATACGAAGCGAACTGTTCTGCCGGTGCACTAGCGGGGTGTTGATGTGTATGTTTATGCGGTTTCGCAGGTCTATGATTTTGGTTAGTAATTGAACTTTGCGCCTTTGTCTGAAAAATTGATGTCGCTATTTTGTGAACTTTTTTCTTTCGCGCACAATACTGTTACGCTTGCTAATGTATGCTGATTGTCGTTGTTTCAGACTCTGACATGATTTTCCTCATCCTGACCACGTTGTCCCTCGATACCAGCCCGTTTGCTCTACTCATTTCCTCCTATCAAAAGCCATGATGAGAATTAATTCAAACCTACCGAGTTTCTTCGTAGTAATATTCCTCTTTGTGGACACCGGGACGGTGTTGATGTTCCTCCTCAGCGGCTTCTGGGACCTCTTCTTCGCTGTAGTGCTGCTCGGCACGAGGAGGGAGGTTCTCAGGGTAAGAAGGGTCTTGGCCTTCCCGTCCGGCTTGCTCGGTGAACCTAACTTCTACCTCCTCGGTCGTCTGCTGATGTTGGTGGACAGCCGCTCCAGCAGCGGGCTCCTTTTCCTTATAGGTGGAGGGGAAGACGCTGAAGGGGACGGGGACGCGGGCTTCAAAGTCCAGGTTGGCGACCTTTCAGGCGCAAGAATCCTCTCCTCGACAACCTTTCGGTAGAACGAAAGGAAGACAAGAAGATTCCTCTTGCTCTCTTTCTCAAATTGAAAGAAATGGAGGGAGAGAAGCTGCCGTGCACGCTTCTTTACTCTATTCTTTCAGGATGAGAAGTGGGGAGTGAGGAAAGGGGATAATCGGGCTTGGGCCTTGGTTGGGTGTGAGCGGAAATAGGATTGCGGAAGGCGGCGAAGTTATTGGAAGAGATGAGAGAAGGGGGAACTACGAAGCCGGCCGAAGTAGAAGTCCTGCAGTGCTTATGTGCGAGGACGAGCATGCGTGGCAGCTGGCTACAGGCCTGACAGTTTCTACAGGGGTTGAGTGGTCAAGGGGTGTTGTTTACCTCAGGTGGAGTTGCTCAACATCAATGAGGACCCCAGATGCATCGTCTCGGGCCAGTCCATCCCAACCCATCCCAGCCCGAACGAGCTTAGCAACCGGCGGCTGGGCAATTTGGCCAATTCGGGCTCCAGGAGTCCGGCCTCAATACTTGTGTTCTGCAACATGTACAGTGCCTCCAATTGCCATACTTCTCGCGGGGCGTAGCCATGGTACCATGGCAGCTGGGTATCCAAGTACTTACATGAGCTCCACCCAGGTTGAGCTCTGATCCATGAATACTCGTCTCTTTTGAGCCGAGCTTGTTCTTCGACAGTACTGGTAGCTTGCTCGACAGTGGGTGATTGGTCAGTATGATCTGTCCACTACCCAGCCTCGGCATTCACTGGCTGATTGACGACCGACATATTCGCAGGATACAGTTTCCCCGTGGATCATCGACACTGTCCCTCTGTGTCGTGCTGCGTGCGTGTGGAGTGTCTCCTGTACGCATGTATGTATCCGTGCATACGAACGTTGCACTTGTGCTTCCCAGCGTCGACCCGCCTCACAAGCAGACAAGATGTTGGGCCGCCTCAGGATTTGCTCTGGAGCTCTCGCAAAGTGAGGCTTGCTTGAGGGCAAGCTCCTGTGAGGTAGGGATGTAAGACGATGAAGTCCAACGGTCCAACAGCTCATCGGGTGGCTGCCAGCTTTCTCCGTAAATGTCTAGACTTCCACTAGACTCGGCTGGATTAAACGCCAAACTGCTCGCGACTGATCAGCTAAGCAGCAACGGAAATGTGGTGTGATCTTCAGTGCTTCCGTACATACGGAGAAGATAGTTCATAATGATGAATCTCCCGCGTCGACAGACCTGTCGGTTAATCTTCTCCGCTAAGCCGTTTGTTTGGGTTGGCTGCCGTGTGAACCATTCAGAGTCTGCGAGTTGCGCCACGACAGTTGTCACATTCAAAGAACTCTCCTGTCAGATGCAGGGAGCCAGGAGGCAGCAGCCGTGTGCTCGCTCATCAGATACACCGCTTGTGGGGCAGGCACTGTGTGTATCTGAACACCGTCAAATTACCTAAAACAGGGATCATACCGACATTGGGCTCGGCATTCTGTTCGTACCGGTACCGTACGCGCCAGAAAATTTCGTTAAAACGGAGGCTGGGTCTACTCCACACTCTCTCGACTTGACCTGCGGTTAATAGAGACCAACATCCCTCATATTAATCTCTTGAGCAGTTTGTACTATGATTCCGACCCAAGAAAATTACGAAACAGTCCAAGAAGGTCGCAATACCATGTCTGATGGCAAGATTTGCATTTCGTTAAATTGAACACTGTTGCTAAACATCGCAAGTGGGCAGTCTCGACACTCATCGGAAAAGCCTACGGTACCAGCAAATTTGAACTGGGTCGATTTGGGTGGCTGGATTTGGGCTTGGGGGCCACATTGGAGGCTGGGCCGAATTCGAAAACAAAGCTTCTGGGCTGCGACGCTTGGCAACATCTTCGTCGAGTGTCGACAGCCTCGCGCTGCCGGAATCACCGACAGAACCGTCAAATGGGATGCTCAAACTGCCAGACAAATCACGACATAGATATCTTGAACACTCTATCACTCGGATCGACTACTTCCCCGCTGATTGCGATACTCCTACTCCCGTGTATTGTAATACTGTATCTCTTTCCAGCAACCAACTTCACATGTAATTTTCTCTTCAAGTAAAGAAGGCTGGTCACCGTGAGAGCATCCCCTATTGGTGGAAGTGCTCCGATAAGATGATTGCCGTGCGTGACATGTGCGTAAGCAAAACATGATTTGGGCTTGGCCATCTCCTTCCAGCCAAAAACTCTGCAGTATTCGAGACAAGTGCAAGCTATGCAGACAGTCCAATCAGTTGAGCTTGAAAGTCACTTCATCTCAAAGCTTCCCATTGCTGCGTACTGTACATGTTCTTTTGATGGAGCTCCAACATCGTCCCCTTAACAGTGTCTCGAACTGTGGTAATTCGCCGCACAGCGAGTGTACGGCAACGAAGAACTTTGGTGCCCAGCAAGATATGATCATCGACAGCCACCTTCAATCCACAAGCTTTCGTTGGAGGAGGACTGGCACACTGAATTATGTATCCAGAGACGCCCACAACTCTTGCAGTCGACATCGCTCATCCCTAAATTCCGGTGCCAGCCCATTTCGCGGGTACTCATGACTTGGGCAATCTGGTTTTTCTGCTGTGCTTCTTCCAACAAACCACCTTCCATGAGCTTCCCCCTGTTTGCTCCGTGGCCGAATTCACAGGATCGATCCTCGAGCATATTCAGTAGCACCTGGTATAGTATTCCCTTGCTCGCATCAACATTCGTTGTCGTAGTAACAGTCAAGGGCGAGGGCTGTCATCTCGCTAGGTTGACCTGGGCAAATCCCGGTGAGGTAAAATTACAAATCAGGTTGTGATGGGTCTGTCCCGTAGTATTACTAACATTGAGCTCCACCCGACGGACCACCCACCAACGGCCTACGCAAGTGACGTCCAAAGAGGGCTGCTGTAGGAATGTCCCAATTGAGACAAGTTATCTACAATTTTTGAGAGATCGTGAGTTGTTGCGATTGGGCATTCGAGTGCGAATATCTTGCAATCAAGTCAGCAACAGATGAGCAGTTGAAGGACCGAGGGTGGGATCTTCTCAGGAAAAGAGCAGATCATTTGGGACAGAATGCAGTTCCCTTAGGGAGGTGCAAACAGAGGATTTCAACAACATGTGCATTCATTTTTAGTGAGATCCTTCTGAAGCTCTCTACATACTCTTCACATGAATCATGCAGCCACTTCAACAGCAGTTCAATGAGTTACATACTGTTGAAGTTGGAGTTGCTTGTTCGAATGTTTCGCGTCCCCAAGCTCGAGAGGTCCGTGGGAATTGTTGCACCGGCCCGCCCAGAACATCACTTGTGTGAACTGCTGGTGGTCCGTTGGATCTGCATTATCCTTACCAAGAGTTAGGGCTGTTCACGCAGCGCAATTCGTTGGAGTGCTTTAACGTGGATATCATATCACACCTATCGGAAAGTTTGTCTCACTACTATGGAGATCGCACTACTTGATTTCTACCTCATATCTATACGTACATACCACCAGTATATAAATCCGATGATGTGAGTCTCAAACGGGCATTCTGCTCAAACTATGATGAGATCTGGTCTCATAATGCTCAGAAACCTGCTGGAGCGCGCGGAGGGGGATGTCGACAACTTGCCCGCTGGGAATGGCTTGCACGCTCGTGTTCCCACGAGTAGCGGAGGCTGCGGTTTTGAGCCAGACTACAAACCCATTAACTTCATGAGTATCACTCTGCCTGTCTGTCTACGGATTTGGAGGATCACTTGGATGTTAAAGGCCTTCTTTTCCGTGATAGGCATCAATAGAAAGGTGCTGGGGTATGAAGATTAAAACCGGGCTTCGATCCCCTAATAACATCCGCCACAATCTAGTGTGTCGCAAGAACCAGAGTTTGAAAGGTGTCAAGGAGCTCTAATACAATCTAGCGTCGGAAAACGTTGATGCTGAGACATCGGTTTGAGAGAGAATTGACGGCTGCTTGTGATCTCCGGCTGGTACTAGCAAGAGTGTCATTGGAGTAATTAGGAGTTGCCTAAACAGAAGATAATCTAAGTCATGACCTACATCCGAAATACCCCGTTAACTGAGTCAGAACGACTTTATGTGCTACATATGACCGCAATCTCTACCCGTGGAGCCTTCTTACGGCGAAGTCCACGAACTTTCCACGGACTGACCAAGTCCATGAACTCCGCCTCAATAAGACTCCACGAATGCTACTATCGTGACGCTGTTCTGCGTTTTGTGTTGCATTGAGAAGAGCTTGACGTTAATCAGAGAAACAAATGGCCCAATGAGTAAACCGGATTCTATTGTCTGTCGTATAAGATTTCCAGAATTGCCCGCCAGATGCCAGCAAGTTATTCCTGTGAACTTTTGGGATGATTTTTTGAGGATGTCCGTTACTATCTGGTGGTGCTCTCATACCAAGTGCCGGTGTTAGCATGACCACGTGGAGTGTTAAGGTCAAGCCACTTGGCATTTATACGTAGGATTGTATGCAATAATTCTTTATTTTACTGTCCCTATGCGAGGATTGGCATTGCTCTTTACTCGTCAGCGTATAATTCGGAGATCATGATAGGCCTTCGCCGAGAGTCCACGGAGCACCAGCGTATCCAAAGCATGGGGGAGTAGAAACGCCGAGGTTTTATGGTACCGGTGCTGGAACATCATTACCGGCATGGAGAAGGTGTCGTCATGTGCATCTGCCCATGAGCTCGTAGGTTTGACGGTCGATTCGAAAACATCTGGCTAGACTTAGCGCGCTCTGTTTTTTTTTAATGCACCTAACTTATAGTAGATAGAGCTATAACTTTCATGTTGGCAAGTACCGTAAATCTTACTGAGCTACGGAAGCCACTTCAGCTCTAGCTTAATGGCGGGTTCACCATCACTGAAGTCTGCTCATTGTCATTCGATCATTCAACGTGAGAGCAATCGGCAATAGTCATCCCGAATATCTTGATATGATACTTGGATATCTTCCTGGCCGCTGCCGTTGACGAACAAAATTACAATTTTGTGTGCTTGCTTGAGCCTTTGAACCGCTGTCTTTGGAGGCGGTGAAGAGAGGCAGAATACATAGTCAATTGTGACCGTCTGGAGCCTGGCGGGTATTACACGGTACAGAGAAAATGCAGCCGGCACCCCCACTACTCCTGCCCCGCGCCAGTGACACCAGTAGTTTCTCTAGTGTCATCATCATCTACTCTGCATCCCCTCCACACAGAGTCATAAACGAATAAATGTGACTAGAACTGCTTGTTCCTAGATCTACGGGTGCTTTTTTACTCTCGGCCGTCCTGAATTTATTGTCTTCTCCAACTCTCCAACTTGTTATCTGGATATTATCAACGAAACTGTCCATATGAAGCAGCGTTTCTCGTCTCTCGATGTTACGGTATGAGCCCCAACAGCTTCGACTTCACCCAGCCGAGTTGTTGTATCTTGTGTTGAAAGCTGATTTATCACGTCCAGGCGATCGCCCACGAGCTCTCCACGAGCCTCGTTTCTCTCCGGGTCTCCAACATATACGATCTCTCGTCCAAAATCCTCCTCTTCAAGTTCGCTAAGCCGCAAGTCAAGAAGCAGCTACTCATTGATTCGGGGTTCCGCTGCCACTTGACAGAATTCACGCGTCTCGCTACTCCTACGCCATCCGTTTTCGCTAGCAAGTTGCGAAAGGGGCTCAAAACCCGGCGGGTAACGGCGGTATCGCAAATAGGAACTGATCGCATCATCGAATTACAATTTAGCGATGGCCAATATAGACTTTTCCTCGAATTTTTCGCTAGCGGCAATGTCATACTCACTGACAAGGACCTCAAAATCCTCACTTTGCTGAGAAATGTTCCCGAGGGCGACGGACAAGAAGCTCAGGCGCCTGGCTTGCAGTATTCGATTGAGAAGAGGCAGAACCATGGAGGGATTCCGCCGCTAGAGAAGGCGCGCGTTCGTGCAGCGTTGGAGGTCATTGCTGAGAGGAACAGAAAAACAGACACCACAGGCAAGAAGATCAAGCGGAAGCCGGGGGACGAACTGCGCAGGGGATTAGCTACCACCTTGACAGAATTCCCACCGGTTCTTGTAGAGCATGCCCTAGCTAGTCATGGATTTAACGCCACGCTGCCCGCTCCAAGTATTCTAGAGAATGACGAACTCTTGGATCAACTATTTGAGGCACTGCGAGAAGCTCGGAAAATTGTCGATGGTGTAAACTCATCTACTAGTTGCCCAGGCTACATTTTTGCTAAACCTAGCACGAGTTCCAAGGGTCTGAAGGCCCTTGCCGACAACGCAGACAACGCGGACAACGATCGGACACGGGCCGGCGGGCTACTCTACGATGATTTCCATCCCTATATTCCGAAACAACTACAGAACAACTCCTCGTGTACTGTTCTCTCATTCGAAAGCTTTAACAAGGCCGTTGATGAGTTTTTTTCCTCCATAGAAGACCAAAAACTCGAGTTACGCCGCACTGAAAGAGAAACTACGGCGAAACTTAAACTTGATGCTGCTAAGCGAGACCAAGCCAGGCGGATTGAGGGACTGCAGGAAGTTCAGTTGCTCAACGAACAGAAGGCGCAAGCGATCGAAGCGAACGCCGAACGCGTCCAAGA
>JAOYMO020028137.1:0-13494 GCA_025802455.2 Iodosphaeria phyllophila | reverse complement strand
CAGTGCTGAGCTTCGCCAATCTGGGCTGGTTCGTGTTCTTGAGCAAATTTTCAGCAATCCCAATGAGCCCCTGGCGAATGAAGCTAGAGCCGCTTTTCTGGAGGTGTTCATGGGCAAGACGGTCGGGTCCAAGTCGACCGCGGCTGGTACTGACTCTTCTGTCACCCCTTTCAGCGTCATGGTTCACAAATTACAAGATCTACTGAGTCGGTCGGAGCACTTTGAGGTTCTCACCGTTCATCAGAACACGTTTGATGGTAACCGAAGTAGTGCCGCATCCATGCTCGCTAAACAAATCCGGCTGAAACTGATGGCTGACGAAGAATCCGATGTGCCTCGCTCATATCGCAGCATCATGGTGTCTATTCATGCCATCGCCACTTTCAGAGCTTTGAATGAATATCTGCGCCCTCGCATCAGTCTACATGAGCGTCCGCGACATGCACGACCTCGCGATGGGTTAGCGCGAGCTTTGGCTGCTATGGCCGGCTCGGGAAGTCTTCCGCATGAGCGTCTAGCGGAGCGACTGTATGCGTCAGGGCAAGTGCCCCCGCCGCCAGTTCCTCCCCAGGCCTCCAGTTCCAGCTCGCGCTCTGCTAGGAAATTCAAGCCGACGAAGACTCCTGGACAACTCGAGAGTCCTGCTGCTCCCAGTCAAGCAAGCACCCCGAGCGTAGAAAAGACAAGCCTGCGTCGGTCGGCTCGTCGACAAGCTGCGCCTGTCGACACACCTGCTCCGCCTCCTCCGCCGCCTCCTCCTCCTCCCCCCGAGCCAGAAGACGATCTGCGGGATGCACTGGAGTGTGCCGACGAGAAGCAAATGTCGGATGACGATGATGACATCGCCGATAGCAGCGCTCTCGATGCCATTGTGGGTGAACTTGATGAAGATATGGAGGATGCTCCAGCCCCTGACCCCACCGCAGTTAACTTGGAGGTGGCCACTAGTGGTAAGGTCACGGCGAGGAAGGACGATGGCACACGGGTGCCCACACCCTCGCAGACTGGCATTAGTGGTGTCCTAGCCCGCTCCTTAGGTCTACAGGCATCGCCTTCGGCTCCTGACCAGCCCAGCCCTAGCACATCATCCCAAAGTAGTTCCTCACGGCCATACTCGTATGCTCATGCCATGCAATCGGTCCCTCAGGATTGGCACATTCAATTCAGCATCGACAGCCAGGTGATCGGCAATGAGACAACCATTTATCGTGCCGTGCATCGACCGGCTCACAACCCCGATGACCACACCGGCCGAAGCATATGGTCGGCTGTGCACAGTATTAAATACAAACGTGTCCCAGGCCCGCCGCCCGCTGAGCCAATTGGATTTGGCGCGTTTGCGAATACCACAGGCGATACCACCACAACCCCCACCTCTCTGACCAACAATCCGGTCACCGCATCCATCCTTCGTCTTCTCAAAATTCTTCATGATCTGAATGCCAATGCAGATGATATTCTGGTGGAAAACAAGAATCCCTTCCCCGTCCAAGCTGAGCCTCTGTCTCAGTTCGTGAATACCAAGCTGACGGCAAAGCTCAACCGTCAACTCGAGGAGCCTCTGATCGTTGCCAGCAACTGTCTACCCAGTTGGAGCGAGGATCTCGCGCGCCTCTATCCGTTTTTGTTCCCCTTCGAGACTCGCCATCTGTTCCTCCAGTCTACGTCATTTGGTTATGCCCGATCTATGAGTCGATGGCAAAGTGCGCAGCAGGAGGAGACAAGTCGGCGCGATCGTCGTGATGAGCGTCCGTATCTGGGCCGTCTACAGCGCCAAAAGGTGCGCATTTCCCGGACCAAGATCTTAGAGTCGGCCCTGAAGGTTATGGAGCTCTACGGCGCCTCACAAAGCATCCTGGAGGTGGAGTATTTCGAAGAAGTCGGTACCGGTCTTGGGCCTACGCTCGAATTCTATTCGACCGTATCCAAGGAGTTTTCCAAAAAGCGGATCAAGCTTTGGCGCGAGATGGATTCCAACGAATCTGAGGAATTCGTTTCCGGCCCCCATGGTCTCTTTCCCCGTCCACTGGCCGACGACGATGCATCGCCCAACACGGAGCGAATCCTCCACATGTTCAGGATGCTCGGCAAGTTTGTGGCTCGCTCCATGATTGACTCTCGGATTATTGATTTGAACTTCAATCCCATCTTCTTCCGTATCGGAGATGGTAGCACTGGCATCAAGCCTTCTCTCGGAGCGGTGAAGCTCGTGGACCCAGGCCTGGCCAACTCACTCAAGCTCATCAAGAAATTTGTGTTAGCAAAAAAGGCTATTGATGAAGATCCAAATCAGGACGCGGCGCAAAAGGTCATCGACACCCATACGATCGTGGTGGACAACATCTCGATTGAAGATCTCGCGCTGGATTTCACTCTACCCGGGTATCCGGACATCGAGCTGTTGCCAGGTGGCTCCCATCTGCAAGTTAATATCTGGAACGTCGAAGTCTATCTTCAAAATGTCATCGACATGACTTTAGGCAGTGGGGCCAAGCGCCAAGTTGATGCGTTCCGCGCGGGATTCTCCCAGGTTTTTCCTTATTCGGCCCTTAGTGCGTTCACGCCTGCCGAGCTGGTCACTCTTTTCGGCCGTGTTGACGAGGACTGGTCTCTGGAGAGTAAGTTTTTCTTGAGATATCTTCCCGCCATTCATACAAAGGTTGTACTAATGAAAATCTCGCAGCCCTTATGGACTCTATCAAAGCCGACCATGGGTTCAACATGGATAGTCGCACCGTCAAGAATCTCCTCCAGACTATGAGTGAACTGAGTCCCACCCAGCGCCGGGACTTCCTCCAATTCACTACTGGTAGTCCTAAACTTCCCATCGGAGGTAGGTTCCTACGTGATGTGTCAAAGTCATGAACCCCCCACTAATCGATTCACAGGATTCAAGAGCTTGACGCCCATGTTCACCGTGGTTTGCAAGCCGAGCGAGCCACCATACACCACCGACGACTATCTCCCCAGCGTAATGACATGTGTCAACTACCTGAAACTGCCCGACTACACCAGTATCGAGGCCATGAAGCGCCAGTTATTCGTGGCTATCAAGGAAGGACAGGGTGCTTTTCATCTATCTTAAAACCCCCCGTGCTTTATCTTCAACGACATCACGCGCACATGAAACTATCAGCGAGCCAGAAGGGGGAGAGTTGGGGTTATACCAGAAACAAGTACAATTAGCATTAATTACTGAGGGTTACACAACGTAAGGCGAAGGCAGGGCTGGGGAAGCGGTCCGGCTCTTTCGACGAGAGGACAAAAAAGTTACCTGGGAGCTGGGTCGGAGGAACTTTGTCATATTGCTTGTGCGTTTCGCACGCGGGAATCAGCGATTACCGGTAGGGGTCTCTCTCTCTCTTGCTTGAGTGCAAGCCAGAAAAGAAACAATTTTATGGGTTCCATTACCCCCCAAACCACAGCGATGATAGTATGGTATCGAGCGGACAGATACAGCGGAGATAAATCAACCCACCATCATACTCAGATAAGGAGCTGATGAAACCAAAATAGGGAGGATTCTGGGTTTGGTGGACGGAACACATGCATTGGGAGATCCGGATGATTAGGTTGGGGGGTGGGTTGCGTTAGGCGTCGGATTTCAATTTTTCTTTCTCGTTTCCAAGGCTCAAGGCTCTCGCGTGATGGTGAAATAGTCCTTGCTTTCTGCTGAAGTGTTCTGTAGTATGTTGTGCTTTGCTATGTTGAGTTGTGGTGCTGGATCATGGAGCGTAGTGAGGCCGTGGTAAGTTTGCTGAGTGAGAAGGGGGGGATGTGTAGGGACTGTGCTTTGCTGAAGTAGGAAGGGGGGGTTGCTACTATACAGGGGAGACAAATAGGTACCGTTGCTTGATTACGCGGCTCGATTGGTTGGTTCTACTGAAGCTTTGCGTGCGTGTGCTGATGATACGTTCGAGTTGTGAGCTGGATGGGCTGAAAGAAGTTCCGGAGGAGTTGGAACTTTGGATTCGGCTGTACTGCTTTGCTGAATATGTTTGATGTATAGGCGAATCTGGGCTCTGCCAGTTTTCGGCACGGGAAAGAAACAGTAGGGCGCGGGATATCTCATATCCTGGAACCAGCTGCGGGAGTTCTTACCGATTGAATCAAATGTATGCAGATATCATCGGTATTTATTTATGATTTGTGGCCCATCTTCCACTCGTTGTCCGTTGAACGCAGAACATGAGACAAGTCCTAGCAAACATGGCCCTGAGAATCGTGCGTAGAGATGACGGTCACATTGTCTGTCCCGGTCATAATGGTGCTCTGATTACCGCTGTCTGGAGATTTGGATGCGGAATTTTGTTCGCGCTGAACGCGAGGCTTGGATCGCGTTTCTGTCTTCTGGCTGAAAGATGCGTGGGTACGGTAGACTGATGAGCCCTGGTGGTGTATAGAGCAGGGTTCTTGGTTTAGACATATCTGCAATATTTCTGTAAATTCTAGGAAAATAGCATTCATTCTTTCGTGATCTCGTCTGCATATGCTACTAGCACACACCGCCAAACCGCCGGATCAGAGATATCACAGTTACTTTATCGCTACCTTGGAGACCAACTACATCCTAAGACCCTGGAGCTTTCCACTCGTGGGTGTCAAAATAACGAGAAGGTTCTTTGAGAGTCCGGATCTAGGGCGAATGGACATTCTGGGAGCTGTCGAGCTAGAGACACTGTTGGAATGCGGCGGTAGTGAAAAACCAGATAGATTGTCCGTACGTCTAAAAAATACTAACTAGAGAGCGGAGGAGAGTACCCTTATGTATACAAAATTCGGGTGAAAAATCACCCAGACCTGAATTCCAAGATCCACCTAATTTCCGGTCACTTGTGGAGCTGATTTCTCCACACCTGCTTGATTCAATGTGCCCCCAGGCCGAGTTTTTCCTTGATCCATCTTCTCCGGGTTTCTTGATTCCAAGTAGCCTGAATGCCTCCCATTTTCGCTTTCCGGAGGGCATCGCAATGGTAGGTCTCGGTAGGGATAGGCCGGATGTGTCCTATAATAGGGGGGAGGCCGGCCGGTCGTCTGGTCATTTGACCTGGGTCCAATAGACAACCTCCCCCTAATCGCATTGCCACCTGAAGCCTGTGTCCCAAGGGCATCAGCGCCGCGCGCGTCATCACCGTAAATGCCATTGGCGTTCGCGCCCGAACCAATCCCACCTTGCGATTCAAATCTAGTATCGTTATGGTTACTCCTTCCGATAAAGTCCCCACCTCTAGCCCACCCTCCGGTTGCTACTCTGCCAGTCGCGTCACCGCCACGAGCATTTCCACCCTTCAAGCGAATGCGCCCTCCGATCCGGCTTCCCAGTCGCCCCAGTGGTGTCCTCGGATATTTCCAGGCGCAGCAAGCCACGACCAAACTTCCCATGGCCAAGATACCAGAGACTATGCCAACAACAACACCGACGACTTCCGAGGTAGACAGACTCGCCATGCCTGCCATGCGATATTCAGCGAGATATTGGAGCTTTTGGTTCCGGTTGTGCTTGACAATGTGTTGATTGGTTGACGAAATTGTCGAGAATGTATCGGGCGGTGATATCATAGAGTCTTCGTATGATGTGAAGCATGTAGAAAATACGGTTCTGTTTTTTTTTCGTGAAGGTAAGCCAGGCAACTCTGGCATCGTTGTAGAAATTCGTAGAAGGAAGATTTGAGCTAGCCCCAAATCTTTCGCTTCACAGGAGGCTTTTATTTGCAAGAATAAGAAATGCACCGTGGTTGGGTGAGGGAAAAGATCGGGGAGTTCGGACACTCATCGTAGCAGTCCCGAAGACTGCAAGCTAGTGATACAGACTGTGTGGCGAGTCGGACTCTTTTTCATTTCAACGGTGTAAGGCTGTAGTACACGGGTATCTTCTAGAATCTATCAGCTTTAGCTAGGTGACTCTATAGGATGACACCACTCCGTATGAGAAAACGAAAGGATCTTTTGAATGTAAAAAATCGTACTTTGGACTGAGCACAGGATGAGGGAGTATACTAGCAGCTGTTGGTGTCACATTACGTACGAATCTAGTTGGATTTTCATGATGGATCCAGTAGTATAAAAGGAACAGCTATCTGCACTGCTCGATGAGCATGTCTTCACATCAAAGCGGTCAGGTATGAAGGTAGAATCAGATACTGAGGCAGCCACGTGGGTCCAACAATACCAGTGATTGCCGTCAACCTGCGACTGTACTGATACCGATGGTCTTAGTTCGAGCTATTGCTACACGACGAATCCCGCGTTGTGAGCCCAGCTTATCTATTCACAGAAAGTCATAAGCTCGGAATCAATATTGTAGATACACCTCGATCTATCCACGTGGAGCTCGAACTTGAAATGGGTTTACCAGCGCAGTGTTTGCTCTGGTGTCAAATAGTTCGCTTTCGGGATGAACGATCGCATTTCATGTGCTATGAGGCATGATCCGATCTCGATAGGAAGGGCTAAAGTTCTGAAATATTCACATTCTCAAAGGGCCTCCCCTCTTGGGCTGGTCATGGAGGCAGACCGCTCCGCTAGAATATCATTACAAGTCATCCGCACCAACTGAGTAGTCTGACCTGGAAAGAACGACGATAATTGCGTGATGGTTCGGTGGATTTGAACTGTGACGGGAGCTCATGTATTTTGAAGTTTTCTTTTCCTCGGTAGTTAGTGTTTTTTATCATCATCATCATCATCAGCACGGAAAACTCTATCTAATGTTCATTACCCATCGCTTTCGAAAGGTCGATATTTCAACTGTTTGAAATGGTGATTCGTAGATCAAGTCTGTCCTGACAGAACGTTACTAGGCAACCCTATCCTGCGGGTTTGAATTTCGCAAATGCATGTTCTGCGGGTTCTTAGCCGTCTGGGGTGGAATTGGAGCAGTTTGATTCCTATCGAAAAGCGTTAAAACCAAGCCAAAGTTTACTACAGCAGCGCAAGAATATTCAAAGCCCACTTTAAGCATGAACTCTTATGCGGCGTTCTGTGTCGCTCCAGCTAGGGATGCCGTCGGCAAGCAGCTGTAACTCTCCGGTGCCGCCTTTTTGCACAAGTCTGGTATTATAAGATTAGATAGATCCACCTGGCTGCATCTTATCTGTAGGATCAAGCCGCCCCATTTCCATCTCTGGGAATACTGGTCGGTAGATGATGTGATGGTTTCATACTTTCACATAACGAAATACGGTGATGAGGGATTCCAGAGTCGGGGCCTAAATCAGGAGAAAGGCTAAATTGGATGTTTGTATTACCGGTACCGTATTGGTAATAAGTAATCAATCAATGACCATAGGTTCTGGTGAGCCAGGCCTAATGAACATGTCATTGAGGTAGCGTCAACTGAATTATGTCTGCAAATGTCCAGAATGGCCGGTAGCGTGAGCTAGTGAACACCCGAAAATGCGATGTGGAGGCCAAGTATCCGCGTGTAGTCGAGGTTAACAAACGCAAAATCACGTGGACCGTAGAAGCCATCCTGCTAGAGCATTGTCCCCTGAACCGCGGATGGACTATATCGAGGTCCGTGCGCACAAAAGGGGCAAAACTGGAAGAGTATTGGAACACTGCTTTGCTGTCTCCCCATGCTTAAGGCCTCACATTTTTTCATGAAGACATTTTGGAACAATGTCTTTAGTCAGCACATATGGCATTGTTACTCGCCTGACATTTTCTCGGGAGTCATTGTGGCTACTAGCGTCTTCACGTTTTATAGTGTTCAAAGCTTGATAGTGAGACCGAATGCCTCGCTCAAGGGACTTGTCATACTGTATGAACTAAGGCGCACTCGAATTTCCAAGATTCAATGTGTTTTAGTGTAGTGTTCGCTGTACACCACTGCTGCCGTTCTGGTATCATGACGACTGCATTGACAACCCGTGCCTATAGATGTGTACGCATAGTCCGATGCTGAGCGGGTTTCACAGACCCGAGGAAGTCCTTGATCAAAGAACCGTTGGTTTTTACCAGTCTGCGGGACTGGGCAGCGGGCACTTCGACGCGGGGATATGGCATCCAATAGCGCCCTGGCGAAACACGTATAGTCGACGCAGCAACAAAACCCCACATGCTTAGTCGTCTTCTTCGTAATGTCCAATGTTTTGGTACCTTTATCTTCGCAGGAAGCTTCCCCCACACAAATACCGGCAATTAATTCTACCCGGGCTGCATCCATTTCAACTGCAACTTCCGTTTCTTCTTCATCCCCCATACAGTGCCCGCTGTGTGGATCTCCCAAAACCTTTGCATTCCATCGCGGACAATCACGATTATACAAATATCCAAACCCTCATTACACGCATCTTTTACTCTCTTCATCGTTGTATTGAGTCGTCTCAGCTACTCTCGCCACCATGATCATAGAGGTACCAGAGTCCGTCCCGCTGCCTGCAAACCTCACCTGCGAGACGGTGAACGGCGATAGTTACACGGAATATGCGAATACCGTTGATTACCTGGCCGCTATCAAGCCAGGGCATATACCGCTGCCGATATATGCCCTTCTTCTTATTTATCGCGACGGAGTTGTGAAGGATGTGGGACCTGTGGCTTTGCGAAAGCCCCAGAGAGCCCTCAAGTATGTAGCTGGGCTCGATACCAAGGACTGGGCCAAGAACAAAGCATTCGGTTCTCTCGGCACAATCAAAGATGCAATCACCGCCGCTTGCTTATATGTTTCGGGGGTTCCGGCCATGTTTACAGATGGTTCGCCTCTTTGCAAAATGCAAAAGGTTTTCGGTGAATGCATCATTCCAGGAGAGCACATTCGCGGCATTGCAAACCGTAAGTTCGAGTCGCTACCTCTATCCGTACCGTCCATCTCCTTATTTTCGAGACGTTCATCGCGCATAATGAAACTGACTGCCTGTTCGTTCCAGCGCTTGCTTGTGCGAACGATCAACTCTCGAGAAACGGCACACGTTGCATAATTCAAGCGGACAGATATCCGATCTTTGGCGGCAACAAAACATTTCTTCGCAAGAAAGATGAGAGCTGGAGGGAGTTGGAAAAGCAGGCCAAACAGCCAGGTGGCCCACCTTCGCAGCTGCCGTTGTTTCATCGGCAGATTGCCCTCATTACGTATCATGCAAATGGCAAGCACCCCCACAGCGCCCAATATGTCAATGCTCTATCCGAAGAGAATTTTAATGACCCCCATCCGGTGGCCGCCGACCCTCAAGCTCATTCGGATGCGGGTCAGCCGGTCGTCCCGGAGCAAGAGGTGGTCGATCCTGCTCTCGGCAATCCTCAAGTAGCTCAGGAGGACAATGATTCCTCCGACTTGGCAAAGATTCGAGACGAACTTGACCAGATGAAAGTCGGTGGCTCGGACGGGGAGTCCAAGGAGGATATGAGCCCTGCTATGCAGCAGGCGCTGTTGAATGATGCAGGAAATTCGGTTTCCCATGCTCCGGGCCAAGATGCTCAGAGTCTACACGGGGCTACTCATCGCTCGGCCATGCAGAACCCAGCTGCTTCTCCGGGAACTTCCAGCGTCCCTCTCCCCAACAAGAACGCTGAGAGCCTCAACGAAAGTTTTGATCTTTTGAACCAGCAAGATCTGAGCGCTTCTATGGATCATCTGGATTCTTCTTCTCCCAGCGACACCCGTCAGGGAACCCAGGGAGGTGGGTGCCTTCCGGGTTATCAAAGCTCAGCCGCCTTTCCAGGACTTGCTGCTGGTCAGAACCACCAGGAGCCCCAGCACCATGCTGACCTCTTTGCTCAGCAAGAGTCGGGACTTCCAGCAGGAGATCTAGATTTGCCCCCCTTCGACCAGAAAATTCAGGGCTTCGGCGAAGGCTTTGATTCCTTGAACCAGCAAGACCAGGCCGGTTCCATGGAACACGCGGGAGCCCCTTCTCCCAGCGTCGAGGGAGCCCAGGCAAGTGTTAGCTCTGCATGTCACCAAGGTTCTGCCACTTCTACCGGCCTTCCCGCTCGTCAAGTTGACCAGGCACTCCGGGCTGCTCTTGATCCCAAGATGCTGCAACAGCCAAAAATTTCTGCAGGAGGCTCGGATCTCTCGCTCGTTGACCAGAATCCTCAGGCACCCCACGCAGGTGCCAGCACCCCTGATCAGGCTGATCCAACCGCTTCCACAGGAAGTACGGATCACCCTTCTGCGGATCAGAGCGTTGCGGGCCCCGAGACAGATATTAATATGCCTGATCGAGAAGACCCGACGACCGTTGCTGGAAACCCAGGTGCCCCATCGGCCAGCCTGAACCTCGCCCCGGGTTCTAGCGAAGGTGTTGAGCCTCCGAACCCGCATGTACCAGTCACTCCTGCAGGCAATGTGGAATCGTTTCCTACGGACCACAACGTTCCAGGCCCCCAAGCGGGTGGTGAACCTTCGAAACCGCAAGGACCAGTCACTTCTGCAAGTGATGTGGTAAAGACTTCTGCCAGCCAGAACGCTCTAGGTCTCCAAACAGGTGTTAAGCCTTCCAACCCGCAGGGACCAATCACTCTTCCAGGAAATATGGGAGCGCTTCCTGTCGGTCAGAACGTTCCAGGTCTCCAAGCAGGTTTTGGCCCCTCAGGCTACCAAGTCGCGCAGGCTCCCATGGAAGGTTCCGGACCCCCCTTCATTAGCCAGGGCAACCAGAATCTTCCTGGAAACACTGGTTTTGCCCTCAGCACCCCCCAAGGAGCTCCTGTCGGTCAGCCCAGAAACACAACGAACGCGCGAAGAGGATCTCGTAACAGAGGCCGTGGCCGCGCATCGGGGCGCGCGACGAGATGCGCTCGCAACACAGCCCACCCGAGCCCGCAGGTGCCCCCCTTCGATGGGAACCATGACGGTTTCGAACAGCCCGACCCGAATTTTCCTGAAGGCTTTGGTCCTTATGTCCAGCATGGCTACTCAGGACCTCAGCAGCCGTACCATCCAGGCCAACAGGGCTTGGGTTATCAGGGAGGTGTTGCTCCTCTTGACTCGCAGTTTCCGGCTCCTGATGGAAATCCTGGTCTTATCAACCAGCAGATTTACCAGCAGCAGTTCGGCCAACCGGCATATTTCCAGTACCAGCAGAACCCCGGTTTTCAGGGAGGCGGTCCTCCTTCTGCCGGCTAGAACCCGGATATGATCGCAGACCCTACCGCAAGCCTTTACCCTGAGGGGCCTCTGGGTGCCGATCCCTCCGGGGCTCCCAGCATTACTCCGTACAACCCGAACCGCGCCCCGCGGCAGCCGGCCCTCCTCGACGATGAGGCTCTGGACAACTTCGCAGTGCCTCAAGTCAACAATGAGGTCTATGGCAACATACCGACACCCCAGGCCAATAGCCAGGCCCGGGGTAACACGCAGCGGAAGAGACGGGCTTCAGGAGCTCAGCGGGCGGGACCAAAACGACGCGCAATGGCAAAGAGTTAACTTTGCTTGCTGCTTATCCAGGTAGTGAGCATGACCGTGTGAATGGGAAAAAAGATGGTTCGATGCTGGCGGAATTGATGGATTTGTTTGCGAGCTGGGAAGGTTAGGCCCATCCGGACGAGGTTCCAGAGGAGGTGCATGGATGCCGTATAAGGTGGCGCGACGTCGCCGTCGGCGGATCAGGGAGTACGAACGAGAAACCCGACCGTTTTTGCTATCGAGAGGATGAAGTTTTTATTTTCAAAAAAAGGAAAAAGGAAAAAGGAAAAAGGAAAAAGGAAAAAAAATTTATAACTGAGAAAACAAAACGCAGAGTGGGCGTAGCCCATGCATCATGAGCCTCCATAGACCTCGCGGCATTGTGGATGGAGGGCTTCTTTTCTTTTTTCCTTTTAGGCAGATCAAGTGGGCTTACAGCCGACCAATCGTGTATACTAGTTTGCTCCAGTTTATTGAAGAAAGATGGCCATAGGCCTTCTCGGAGTGGTTATCTGCCCAATTGATATATGGCATTCCCCCCTCCCCCCAGACTTGACTGACTTAAGGGGTTGAGCTTCTTAATAATTTAAAATGACCGCGCCGTTACTGTCGTTTATACTAAATGTCTTTTGGGCGATCCCGTCACCTGTTTGAATCGTTTGCATAACGGGTCATCGAGAGCCTTGATGGCAGTAAATTCCGGCACAACGATTGTGAAGGTCTGGAAAAAGGTCATGAGAAGCAGGCGAGACAATAAAATAGATGACGTTTGTGACATATGAGTCTGAAGTCTCTAACCCCCAGCTTCCCGTCACTAGTGCTGATTACTGGCCAACTCAAAACGCAGGCTATGGATTATCAGCGTTAGGATTTTAGCAGGTGATGTTGTGTATCCCATTGAATGCGAACTGACCGTGCTTCACCAAGAACCGCGTCAAAATACTCCATCGTTCTGTCTGTTTGACTTTGGCAGAGTATTCGTCGTATTGCCGTAATGGTGGGGCATCTTCACTACTGATAACGGGTTGTGAATACTAGTATGAAAAAGTTATGGCAGTGCAATACTCCCATGTACCCGTCAATTTCCGATAAATTCTCGACACCAGTCTCGAGTTTGGGCATGCTTCTCAAACAGAATCTACTTGCTATTTCTCTGGGTCTATTTTCTCATTAAAATACTGGCAGAAGAAAGAAAGTCCGCTCGTGCATTTTGTCGTTGGCACTAATCACCTGACTTTCCATCATTGCGTCTTGCTTTGCCACTTAATCCTGAAGACGACTGTACCGATAGGGCATCCTGCTGTACCGAGACACTGCATGACGTAGGAAGTGGGGTGCACTACTGCCACAGCCAACCAAACCAGCGCGCCAGGGGCAGAGGCAAGCGCGCAAGGTGTGCTGTGGGGAAGCGCGTCGCGCGTGCCAACCAATAGTGGCAGGGTACGTACCGCACCGGGCAAACCCCCCACCCCCCGGGACAATCTTCTGCAACTGCACGTCAGAGCCAGGTGAGGCCACAGGCGGCAGGGTGCTTGCATTCCAATGCGCCCACGTAGTTTCCAGGCAATGGCAGGGACCAGAAAAGTGCCGCCAACTGCAACTGTGTGTTGGACTTGGGACTCGGATGGAAAACGCGCTGCAACTCGAGCTCACTCTTGACAAGAGACACGCCCGACGGAGCCTGATGAAAATAGCATTGTCCGATCGAAACCGCAGAAATCTGAGAGAAAGACACTTTGCGATCGGGGATAAGAAACAAACCACTGCGAACGCGGATACGCATCGCAAAGATAGCCCTTCAAGGGAGGAAGAAGATTAAGGGTGACAATGCCAGTGCAAACGCGGTCCGCGACTAGCGGGCACTCCCCGCAGCAACAGAAGCAGCAGCAGCAGGAACATCAACAACAACAACCAGCACCCACCACAACCACAGCGGCAACATCTAGTGCAACGATGGCGGCGCCTTCATCCGGAACCGCAGCCGTATCCGCATCCGCATCGACATCAGCCAAGAAGCCAACCCCCAATTCGACCAGCAAAGTCTACCGCTCGACGCCGGCAGCGCCACAGCAGCGCACATTCTCTAACCGTCGGCGCAGTGTGCGCCAAAGCTATCCGACGACGTATGGGCGACAGCGACGACC
>JAOYMO020028136.1:0-43154 GCA_025802455.2 Iodosphaeria phyllophila | reverse complement strand
CCCCCAAAAAAAAAAAAAAAAAAGAAACGCGCGCGAGCAGTGAGCACTCCCCTCTATCCCTCCACCCCTATCTTCTCTTTAACCCCTCACCACCCTCGCCCCCTCGGCAACCTCCAGCACCATCCACCGACACTTGATCCCCTCCTTGCCAAACCTCTCGACAATCTTCCGCGCAATCTCCTCATAGCACCCCGTGGCCAGCGCCAAGATAGTCGGCCCAGCCCCGCTCAAGCAGACGCCCAGCAGCCCGTCCTGGCTTCCGGGCGCCATGCTCCGCACGATGTCGTCGAGCCCCGGGATCAGGGTCTGGCGGTAGGGCTGGTGCAGCTTGTCCTGCATGGCCAGGTAGATGAGGTCCGGGTCGGGCGGGGACTGGCCGAGGGCGACGGGCAGGAGCGCGATGCGCTGCAGGTTGAACGTGACGTCGGCGCGCGAGTATGACGTGGGCAGGACGTCGCGGGCGCGGGCCGTCGGCACCTGGAAGTTGGGGATGACGGCGACGGCCTTGATCTCGGGCGCCCAGCGGAACCGGATGTGGTGGCCGATGCCGAGGGGGGGCTCGGGCGGGCGCTTGCCCGTGTCGAGGCCGCCGGCCGGCGCGGGCAGCACCTCGCTGAGCGGGATCTCGACGCGGGCGAGGTCGGCGGCGCTCAGCGGGTGCAGGTAGGTGCCGACGAAGCCGCCGAAGAGCGCGGCGCCCACGTTGTCCGGGTGGCGCTCGATCATGAGGCAGAAGTCGAAGAGGCGGGCCGTCGTGAGCTGGCGCAGGCGGCCGACTTCCTTGCCCAGCAGCACGCCCGCGACCACCGCCGCGCCCGACGAGCCCAGCCCGCGGCCCAGCGGGATCGGGTTCTTGATGTGCACGCGGGTCTGGGCCGGGAAGGCGCGCTGGTCGTGGCAGCGGAGCACGTAGAGGGCGACGCGGGTGATGAGGTTGGCGGAAGGGTCGAGGGGGGGGACATCTTCCGGCGATTCCCCGTCCGGACCCTCGTAGGTGATGACGCAGTTGAGGGGTTGGGGGGAGGCGGAGGCGGAGGGGCGACGGTCGATGGTTACGTGGAGTTCGAGGTAGATGGACAGGGCGAGGCCGATGACATCGAAGCCCGGGCCGATGTTGGCGGAGGAGCAGGGGGTGCGGATCTGGAAGGATTCGACGCCATCATCTTGGTTACTTTCTGGCAGTCTGGGGGGAGTACCATTATGGATTTTGTAAGTTGAAGCTTCTTCTTATTCTTATTCTTATTCTTATTCTTATTCTTATTTGTATTTTTATTTTTTTTATTTTTATTTTCGATTTTCATGGCCTTGGAGGTGGGAACGGAACTGGGAAACTCGAAACAAGAGCTTACGTACCCCATGATAGGTAGGTTGCCTAGGGATGAGCCAATGCTTCATCCGGCGCTAATTGGGACACGAAGGAAGTCACTTCTCACACAGAAAAACGAATGTGAGGCTGTCGTGCAACTCAAATGTATATATAACCTTTCAGTGAGGCTAGTCGCTGGGGAGCCCGGGATTTTTCATGCCCCTCGCTCCGATGGCGGCCTGTGTTACTTTCCGTACGTGGCTCTGCGGGGGGGGGGGGGGTCCGTCTGATCGCAACGGTTGACGGGTTCGATTTAATCCTTGCAGTGTGCACGGCCGGTACGGTACTTACCGGTTACTGGCCCACCACCAAAACAGCTAGAGTCTTGAACACATGCGCCAGAAGGGGGCTTCATACGTAGTACTGTCCATGATCGCCGTCGACCTGGCAAGCCGCACCCCAACTCGTACTGATAATGAATCATAATCCAATCCATCGTACATCTCGAGGTTGCTAATTCCGCGCATGAAGCCTTGTCCTTCGTCCGCCCCACCCACCAATCTCTCAACCATCCGCGACCCCGCGCTCCAGACTCGCCCTTAGAATAACCAAAGTGATCGAAGCAACGAACTGGGCGCAGCCATGGACTTCCTCAAATCGGCCGTGGCCTCGGCCATGGCCAAAGGTCCGCCCTTCCCCTACACATTCGGCGACAAGGTAGACGCAGACACGAGCATATGGACGCTGTACAATGGCACAAGGCGTGTTAGTAGAAGTCACTCCGCGCCCGCCCCTCCACCACTGCTCGATCGAATCTACCCAACCTAACATTGCGGTCGCCAACTCCAGGAAGACGGGAGTAACTGCAGCATCTTCTCGTTCGATGTGACAGCCAACAAGAGCAGGCTCGTACTCGCCAAGAATGCGCTCAAGAAAATGCGCACCATGCGGCACCCGGGCGTTGTCAAAGTCCTCGACGCCGTCGAGACGGATACCTACATCTATATAGCCACGGAGCGGGTGGTGCCGCTGCGATGGCATGTAAAGCGAAAAGTGCTGAGTTCGGAGACGATCAAGTGGGGGCTGTACAGTATAGCAGTATGAGATGAGACATCTTTCTTTTTGTCTTTTCGTTCAGGGGCCAGAACTAGTAGACAGACCAGGCAGACCAGACTGACCCTCTATAACACCCCATCAAAAGAGAACAGTAAAATTCATCAACGAAGAAGGCAGCTCCATCCACGGCAACCTCAAAGTCTCCTCCATCTACACCTCGGAAAGCGGGGAGTGGAAACTCGGTGGCTTCGAGCGGCTCAGCAACATCAAGGACGACGACGCCGTCATCTACACCTACGCCACCCTGCTCCCCAATTCCGCCCAACACACCCCGCCCGAGCTGGCGCGCAACGGCTGGGACGCCCTCAAGAAGAACCCGCACACCGCCGTCGACTCATTCAATCTCGCCACCTTGATCTTCGAGGCTTTTAATGGCGATTTCACCAGCGCCGATCAGGCCGGTCAGACAAAAGGAGTCCCGCCTACGATGCACGCGAGCTACAAGCGTCTAGCCACCGCGAATCCCAAGGCCAGGATCACCGTGTCGGCGTTCTTAGAGCAGGGGAAACGCGCGGGGGGTTTCTTCGACTCGCCTCTGATCAAGCTGACCGAAGGCGTAGATAACCTAGGGGTCAAGTCCGAAACGGAGCGAGAAGCTTTCCTCAACGATCTCGATACTCTGACGGACGATTTCCCCGAGGACTTCTTCAAGATGAAAGTCCTGCCGGAACTCCTCAAGTCCGTCGAGTTCGGCGGTGGTGGGCCCCAGGCTTTCGGTGTCGTTATGAAGATCGCCGCCAAGATCTCCAATGATGATTTTGAGAGCAAGGTGCAGCCCGTGGTAATCCGGTTGTTCGGCAACCCGGACCGCGCTATCCGGGTCTGTTTGCTGGATAGTCTGGGGCTGATGATTGATCGGCTGCCTCAGAAGGTGGTCAATGATAAGATATTCCCGCATTTAGTAAGTTCCAGAATTAGGGTTAGAGTTCTGAGCCCCTGACCGACCAGTTAACCAACCCCACCCGCACCCATCAGCTCACAGGTTTCACCGACCTCTACCCCGTAGTCCGCGAACAGACTCTCAAATCCGTCCTCATCATCGTGCCCAAGCTCTCGGACCGCACCATCAACGGCGACCTCCTCAAATACCTCGCCAAAACCGCCAACGACGAACAACCCGGCATCCGTACCAACACTACCATCTGTCTGGGCAAAATCGCCAAGCACCTCGGCACTTCCTCCCGCACCAAAGTCCTCATAGCCGCCTTCACCCGCTCCCTCCGTGACCCTTTCGTCCACGCCCGCAACGCCGCCCTCATGGCCCTCGCCGCTACCGCCGAGCACTTCTCCGACGACGACTGCGCCCTGCGCGTCCTGCCCGCTATCTGCCCTGCGCTGCTGGATAAAGAGAAGTTGGTCCGCGACCAGTCCACCAAAACTTTCGACGTCTACATGGCCAAGATCGCCAAGGCCGCTGCCAATATGCCCGAGACCGCGCTCGCGGCCCCTGAAGGCCCGCGCATGAGCACCCCCCAGCCCAACGAGGCGGCTTCGGCGGCTTCGGCGGCTTCGGCGGCTTCGGCGGCTTCGGCGAGCTGGGCTGGCTGGGCTATCTCGTCCTTCACCAACAAGTTGTCTGCTGCCGCGGGCGAAATCCAGTCGGCTAGCAATGGTGTTGGTGGGGTGGAGTCGAGAGAGGCGTCGCCTGGGCCCGCTAAGATGACGCCGACGACTTCGGCATCTGCGCTGCATCGCCAGGCTCTGGGGGCTGCTGCGTCGCCGGCGGCTACGCCGGGTGGAGGAATAAATGTGGAGTCGTATTTTAAAGATCCGGGCGTAGGGGTAGGAGTCGGAGTTGCAGAGGACGGATTAGGTGGTGACGACGATGATGAAGGCGGTGGTGATGCGTGGGGCGGGATGGAGGATTTCCTCGATGATGATGACGACGATGACGACAACACGAACAACACCAACGCAAACGATACCGAGCTCTTCCCTTCAAACGACCCGCCTAAACTTCAAACTAAATCTAAACCTAAACCTACAGCTTCAACCACCAGGCCCGTCAAACCAGCTTCTGCATCTAACGTCAGCACCCCCTTCAACGACGACAACGACGACGCCGAACCCGACTTCGCGGGCTGGCTGGCCGCCCAGGCCTCTAAGAAACAGGCTGGTCTAGGCGGAGCCAAGCCCTTGCCCAAGGGTCTGACGAAAGGTGGGAAGGGCGGGAAGGGCGGCAGTGGTGGTAGTGGCATACTGTCGGGGCCGAGGAAACCGCTCGTCACGGCTAGGAAGAAGGAGGAGGTCGGGAGGAAGAAGCTGGATTTGAAACCGAAGGAGGTGGAGGGGGAGGAGGATGATGTCGGGTGGGGGGAGGATGGCTGGTGAGGGTGTGTTGATTTCTGTTTTTGGGGGTGGGGGTCATGCTAGGGGAGTGTTAAATGAGTTGGATGGTTGGGGCGTGGAAGGAGGGCTTTGTAGATATACGAGGTTGTAGTTATGGGATAGAATATTTGAGCGGGGCTTCTTTTGTCTTGGATATACAAGGAGGTGGGAGATATCGGGAACTCGCATGTCAGGCCTCACGTGTAAATTTTTTTTTTTTTTTTTTCGTCCTGATTTGCGGGACTGCTTTGTATGCACGGGAGGTGGTGAATATTGGTTTGTAAAGATTGTTTGAGCGGATGGGTTATTTTGTGGTTTTGGGTGGGTTTTGATTGATGGGGTCTGCTTGTAGATTCCTTTTTTTTTTTTTTTTTTTTTTTTGGTGGGGAAAAGAATTATCTTCGTAATCACCTCCTGCCCTCGCTTGTTGCAAGGTCATGTCTTCCCACGATTGACGGGATAGAGGGCGCTGTTTTGTTTCTTCTTCTTCTGTTTTGTGACTCTTCCTATCTAGTTGCATACGGTATGGAATCCGCATCGTGGTTGTGGAGTATCCCTCGACGGAAAAGACTGGATAGTCCGACTCCAGAAGAGCGCGTTGTGCCTACCTGGTTTTCAGTCCTTCCAACAGTTCGCGTGATGGCTGTAAGCAAGACACTCTTCTTCCTCTCATATGAACTGCCTGCTTAATAGACCGACTATGTCACACACCACACACATCTCCCGAATATAACAAAGACAGTTTTGAATCGGTGATGAGTTATTCCTCCCCGCAAGTCGACGCTGATACGAAATCTGGCAAGTTTGTCAAAATGCCGGAAATTATGCTGCGCGAACGTGACCGATATTTGTCGTTTCTCAAGAAAGGGTGCTTGTGTGGATCCAGGTCTGGGTCCCACTGAGATACCCTAGTTAGTCATAAGATGCACGCTTTGGTGGGCACACCAAAGCTTGCCTCTTAGTTTAGTCATCACCAGAAGTTATCGCAATTGCATTGTTTTCGTTCCGTTTCGTGTCTTTACGTCTATAGACAGACATTGTCCATCCAAAAGCTTGGGTGTTTCTGGAAGAGTGGGCAGCACATATTGGACTTCCCTGTTGTAGTCTAGGGGATATTGGCATCCAAGGCGAGGGCAACATGATTCCAATTACTCCTTGGGCTCTTCAAGGCGTTACAGAAGGAAATTTTGGAAAAAAAATCTTGATCGGTTCGACAACCCGTGTATCTCTTTTGTGACTTTTGGTGTGGCTTTAACCACCAGAGTGAAGAATCATGCTTTTCCCATCTGACACTGCTATGTTTACCTCATTTATACAGTACTTTGAATTGGAAGAAACCCTCTGGTCTTATGCTCCTAGTCATTGCATCATCACGGTTTTACTCTCATGGAGAGATTTCCTTGACACGGGATGGCCTCGGACACCACGAAAGTATAATGTTGTCAATTTTGAATAGAGGGCTGGCTGTCACGATGACTTTGGGTCCTTCAGGGGGGAGGATCCCCAAGGACTTGCACGCAGCTTGCACGCATTGGCCACATCGGCGTTAGATTACCGTAGAATCATCAAACCAAACGCTTCAGGGAACACGTACGAGGCTCGTCGATATCACAGCATGGTGTGAGAGCAAGAGGAAATAGAACTAGGATACCACGAAGTAATTCGTCATGATGGCACTGCGACCTATGCGGTCTCCTTAGTCTCTCAGTGATGTCAATGTCGCATCGCGAGCCATGCCCGTGTTAGCGTTGCTATTCGTATATCGCGAACGGAGAGCCTGCACCTGCGCATCTCGACTTCACTACTAGCGCGTACCCTCCCAAGTCGTGCTTCCCCAGACGCAGAGGCGGCTCACTCTTTCGCAGCACCGTGTGATTCCGCACGCCACGACATTTTGATTTACTAATTTTTTTTCTAACGAGCCGCTGGCGCGTTTCGAGAACAGTCATTCTTTCCGATCGTCACCGCAGCCATCCAAGAAGTGCAGGGTTCCCGGTCATCAAATCTAGCAGGATGGATGTGCGCAACAATGAGGATCATGATATGGAGGACGCTGAGGACGGTCCAACTAACGGGATGTCTGTGAATGGCCATCTCATGCCCGATGATGTGGAGGAGCCAGCAACCAGTCCCAACCCTTTTATTGATGAAAATGCAGCTGACGAGGATGAAGATGAGGAAGACGTGCAAGAGGACGAAGATTTTCTCAAGTCTTTAAAGCATCAAAACAAACTCCCGACCGGATGCTGTTATGATGACCGCATGAAGTTACACGCTAATCCCGACTTCGGGCCTCAACCGCACCACCCGGAAGACCCGCGCAGGATCGAGGAAATTATGAAGATGTTCAAGAAGGCAGGTCTCGTTTTCCGTGGCACTGACACGGAACTTGCACGCATACTGCGGGAATCCCCCACAAAATTCATGTGGAGGATTCCCGCTCGTAATGCCACGCAGCAGGAAATCTGCTCCGTTCATACCTTCAACCACTTCAACTGGGTTCAGTCACTCTCGGACCGCACGACTGCACAGCTGAGAACCCTCAGCCACGAGTTGGATCAGGGCAGAAGCTCTCTCTATGTCGGGGCCCTATCATATGAAGCGGCCCTTTTGGCAGCGGGCGGTGCCATCGAGACGTGCAAAAATGTCATGGTTGGCAATGTTAAGAACGGCATTGCCATCATCCGCCCGCCAGGCCATCACGCCGAGTATGACCAAGCCATGGGCTTCTGTCTTTTCAACAACGTGCCCATTGCAGCCAAGATCTGCCAGCTCGAGTATCCCGAGACTTGCCGCAAGGTACTTATTCTCGACTGGGACGTTCATCATGGCAATGGCACGCAGAACATGTTTTACCAAGACCCTACCGTGCTTTACATTTCTTTGCATGTTTACCAAGACGGTAAGTTCTACCCTGGTAAGCCCGATAACAGCATGATGCCTGACGGCGGTATCGACGCCGTGGGTGGAGAGGCTGGCCGGGGGAAGAATGTGAATATTGGCTGGGATGACCAGGGCATGGGGGACGGCGAGTATATGGCTGCTTTTCAGAAAATCGTCATGCCGATTGCAAAGGAGTTCAACCCCGATCTAGTCATTGTCTCGGCCGGCTTTGATGCCGCAGAGGGTGATGAGCTTGGCGGCTGTCATGTGACCCCAGCCTGCTACGCGCACATGACCCATATGCTCATGTCCTTGGCTGGCGGCAAGGTTGCCGTTTGCCTGGAAGGAGGTTACAATCTGAAGGCCATCTCATACTCCGCCTTGGCCGTCGCAAGAACACTCATGGGTGAGCCGCCGCCTCAGATGGACATATCGCCTCCCGACAAGGATGCCGCCAGAGTCCTCGCCAAAGTGCAGTCCACTCATGCGCAGTACTGGCAGTGCATGCGTCCCGGAATCATCGATATGCATGAGACTGATGCGGTTTACGGAATGCGTCTACACGACGTCCTCCGGACCTATCAACGTCATATCAACGAGAAGAAATTCTCCATGATAGATTTGCAGGTTCCGAGAGGGAGAGAGCACCACCCCAACACGTATGAGAACCAGGTCCTGGTTTCGCCGGGGTTTCAGAGCCGGAAGACGGTTCTTGTCATCATCCATGATCCGTAAGTCGGACTATCTGCTTCTCGTAGCTCATATGCGCTAACTTTCATCTCAAGGCCTGAACTGATTGCCATGCCTGATCTGGTCGAGAATAAGGTCTTGCCCCACAATGCATTTGTGGTAAGCCTGCCAACCATGATATCGAGGTTGATGCATTCTGGTACTGACAGATTTTCATTAGATTGAAGGTGTATCATACTACACTGAATGGGCTTACAAGCAAGGATATGGCGTCATGGACGTCAACATTCCACACTATGTGACGAAACCAGAAGATATGGACCCCGAGATCCCCATCGCCCCTGATAAGATCATGTTGGCTCAGATGAAGGAGCTACTCCACTCCATCTGGGATAACTATTTGCAGTTTTCCGAAGATCAAACCCTGTTTGTAATGGGCGCGGGAAATGCGTATCTGGGGGTTAAGCTCCTCCTGGTTGACCGAAGTATGTGCTTTCATTGCCACCCCTTCATCGTTCCTGGTAATCGCTCTTGCCTTGTGTCACATGGTACTTACCCTTAATCAACAGAATCCAAAGAGCATATTGCAGGTGTCATCAACTTTGTCACAGGCGACCTTCGCGCTGTCAAATCTGCCGAGGATGAGGACCTGTCCGCCTGGTACAAGGCCAACTCTCTCGTCTACGTCTCTAAGAAGCATGGTTGCTGGAGCGACGAGGAGTACCTCAAGAAAGTGAAGAAGCAGCGCTACGGCCACGTCATCTGCAGTTCGGAGGATGGCATCAACCAGATGATGCGTGTACATGCGGATGAGGTGCAGAACTGGATTGCCGGCAAAGTGTCTGCGGACGCTGGGGAGACTGCGGATGTGGTCGAGGTTGAGGGAACTTGCTGGCTATGATGTCCTACCTGAGGAGGCGATGGACATACCGTACGTGATGAGATTACCAAAGGGAGTCACTGTGGGGTACGCGAGCGGAACGATTGCTCTCTGAGAACTCGCTTCTGCTGTATGGAAATGATGGCTTTGGTGTCTGCGATGCTGTGTTGTGAGGATAGGGATGAGTGGATGAATGGACGGATGAGCTCGGAAATGGTCGCTTTGTATGAGAACTCGTGGGGCCCACCTTCATCGAGTTTCCAGAGGAGGATTGCTGGATTCGGATATGCTGGCGGCAGAATTGCCGGATTGAGAATTAGTTGCAGAGCTCACAGAGATGAAATTCACAGAAAGACTCCGATGAAAGCATTCCTGCCGATCATGTGACTTCACTATGGAAATCTGCAGGCTAGCAATTCCGTTGTCATCGCCGCGACTCGCTCAACCCCCTGTAGCCAGCCGCTCAGCGAGGCGTCACTCTTGTCAGTGTGTGGCACTGACGTGTACTGGTACGGGCATTTTTGAAGCAATTGGACCTTCGCGTGGCTGTGCCTGCTTGCCCAGCTTCCGTGGAACAACCCGTGACAGATCCTTGCTCCCTCCATTCCCAAATCGCTGGGTCGCCGGGTTGCTGATGCCAGGGCAGAAGCACACCCCGAAAAGGCCGAGGACACAGCTCTGACGGTGAAATACACACACAACATTCTCAATCTGCATTGAGAACGTATTTGGAATTGGTACGATTCAAATGACAGAGTAGCAGTACCTGCTCAATTTTCTCTATTTCGATCTAACCTTGGCGAATTTTGATTGAGTATTTGTAGCGCAACAAGAACATGTAATGTGAGGACTGGAGGCCCGATTCTTCGTTCAAGGCGTCTTCGCCGTTCGGCCTTTTCCGGGCCGTGCTTCCGCCAGGAAAGTGGGGTATTTCATTGCCACCCAGGGTCCAATTCGTCATCAGTCAGTTGTTGCTCAATTGTGTTTTGATCCTGACTGCCTCGGCTCCTGTGTTAGGGCTTTGCCCGTTAGACACTGAGTGCCGTGTGTCATAATCGCGAGCAGCCGAAATCTAGGAGAGATCAGCAATATTTTTCGCCAACCCCAGCTTTCTTTGGTTTGTTTGAGTGGCATCCGGTACCTGTTGCTCGACATCCTACTGGCCCAGATCTGCGCCCCTGGATTCAGGATATGCGAGATGGAGGATGAGGAGCAGGAGCTGGGGAGCTCGACACACTGAACACAACCCTACCTGCCTACCCGACCCAGCCGCCACGCGGTCTCTAACAATAGCTTGCAGCCCCGCCGGGTGTTGGATTGTCTTCGGAATTCTTCCTCTATTCGGATCACATTCGGATCATATTCGGATCCGGGACCGGTAGATCGGTCTTGCTCCGATCTGACTTGCTTCGGTGTCCGGACCTCGCCCGGAAACAGTATTGGCGGTGCGGAGAGACGGCGCAGTTATGCCATTCGTTCGTAGCCGAGGTCGCTCAGCTCAAGGATGTTCCATGATGGACACGGTCATCAGCTCTTTCTTTTGGTCGTTCTTATGTAAACTTTATTACGGGAACGCGGTGATGATGTTTACTGCCACGGAAGATAAATGTCTTGCTGGTGAAGTCTCAGTACGGTAAAGTTCACAGATCTTGAGTTGAAGTGCGAGTTGGACATGTTCCTCCGCTTGAATGGGGCAGATGCATGCCAAGCTGCGTTGGCATTGCGCGGCGATGGACATTTTGGTGGAGGGAGAATATCATTCAGATGTGTCGGTCAAAACCCGATACGAGATCCGGCCTGTCTGCTAGAGCTCGGTGATAGAATATCGCACGTAGATGCATAGCGTTTTTTTGTGTTGCAAGATTTCGGCAAGTTTGCACGTTGATGAGATCCTGCATCTCCCATCCATGATGTCTGTAAACATAGTACGGAGATAGTTCAGCATCACGATTAGTAGCAATTCTAAGCCTAGGTCATCGCGGAAGATATAGTGCCTGATTGAGGGCTCAGGGGTTGACTGAACGAACTACAATACTCCCGAGACAGGAGTTGGAACCCAAGAAGTGGCACGCAATCCGCTGAGAATCGCCATCTGGTTTTCGCCAAGTGTGACTGCTTGCTGAATTATCAAAGACAAACTGCAGCTAACCCTTGGCATGCTTTCCAGTGTTACCCTACCATCGCGATCCATCTTGAGACCTGCCAGTTTTGGCCGACCGAGAGTGCTGACGCGTGGGCATCAATGTTGCTGACAAAAACTGGCCGATATGCATAATTCTACAAGATAATAGACCAGGCAGAAGATGATGGTCTTGAGCATCTAAGCGAGCAGGGCAAAGCCTTTTGCGGTATCTATCGCGCAACACAATGCCTTACGAAATGCTTAGGCAGCACAGCTCTATTCAAAATATGGGCCATTGGCTGAGTTGGATTGGAGGATCTGCTCATAGTAGTCGCACTTATGTTCTTCTTATAGTACGGGTCAGCCAAGGCCGTTCTTTTGATAACACCCTGGTATCAGGTTCCCCCCTTCAGTACGACATATAGTCTCTACGGTTTCTTTCATTTCGCCAGTTGAGACGGGTCGGACATTTGGCCCCTGAAGCTAGCCTCGTTTTTCGCACCGGTATACTGAGCCATTTGAAGAGTACAGGAGGGTTAAGGTAACTTGTACATCTGTGGTACAGGATTGAGGTTTTCAGGGTTCCTGCATATCGTGAATCACATCCCCATCCGACTCCAAAAGATCCGTCATCGCATACGGGCGGCAACTGCCGCAGCGCAGTAGATACGATCTCCTACCTAAATAGACTTGGGAACGTACTGGAGTGGTGACCATCCGATCTTTTTAGCCGCGGGATAGATCAGGGACGTTCTGTGTATTGAGAATAGCGAACGGAAGAAGCCGCTTTTTGAACGGTTTAGATGGGATACCGGCATGGTCGAGAGAATTAACAGCTTGTCCGTCTCCTTTTACGCTGTTTGCTATGCTCCATATTTGAAAGTAGTGCACCGCCTGATCACGTCTTGCGCCCAGCCAGCCAGCATGACCAGTAACAAGAGCACCAGGACTTCGTTGTGAGGGTGCACCACGTGAGCTATCGTAGCTAGGTATGATATCTGGGAAGTCCTCAATCTGGCCTAATTTCTGCGAGCGAACTGTGATCGAAATCACTGAAGCTCAGCGTGAATTCCTATTTGTTTGCTGGAAGTTCAAAGGTTGAGTGCATAACGGTTGTTGACAAATCCGCCTGATACCGGCTAGGTCTTACGAGTTGATCCATTTCTTGCAAGTTCAACACGCTGCTGCCCACTTTACAAGAATGCATGACTGAGGCATCTTGCAATGTCGCCTCACTCTCGCCCTACCTCTACTGCGCGGTTCAAGTTCATTAAACAAAGCCGTTCAAACACACTGAGGAACAGAATGGCTGTCACTAGAAGAGCGCGATTTTCATTGGTGATATAGAACTAAAATCTCATCCTATCGAGTCCCATATGGTAGGGTATCTTGTATGCACGAACCAATATAACATCCCACACGCTAAGGCAGTGACGAGGGCACGTTCCACAGAACTCCATGTGCCGTAGGTCATACTGAAAGTCGTCTCTATGGTCTTCGTATGCTGGTGAATCGAGAGGGAACCATGAGGCAAAACATGGTATCCTCGGAAGTTGACCATAATAATCTTTGCATGATCGCGGATCTACTCCATCTCTTAATCCGGATATGAAGGGTTCCGGCGTGTACACAGTAGTATAATAGTGGTATTGTTCTCCTGGACGAAAAAGGTAACGTTGATCTGTAGTCCATGCAATCGTCGCTCCATCAGACTTCACAGCCACACAAGCATGGAGGCAGCTTGCTAGTGCAAGACTTGGTCGGTGGTATGATAGGGCTGTTTTGCTCGTGCTTTAAAAGGTCGACTGTTGCACAGTATTCCCTACAGTACCCAGCCTTACCGTTTGGAAAAGACCTTTCGCCGCCAGCAAGCCAAATTCGTCAAATCCTGTGGACAAGACGGGGTTACCATTCTCAGGCCCATCAGCGGCTGTTCCCCCTCCGCTGCAGTAGTGTGCATCCTTGTCAACAACAGTGGAGAATGCAGATCTTGGCACTTGCAGCAGTTCATGACATACAATTCGGGATTGATCGTCATCGCCCAAGTACAGTACACAGGAAGCCTGCAAGAGGAAATGTCGGGCTTTGCTTATCAGGTAGGGTGTGCCTTGCTCATTCACTGAAAACCAGAAACATGGTCGTAAACATTTGTCTGTGAAACAAAACTGTTGTGTGTTCGTCCATCTGCATCGTCTTAATTGTCCATGTTGCTTATCAGCCTGTCATGACAGAATACCCCCGCCTTCTTCCAACTCACCCCGCGACTGGCTCGTCAATATTTGGGTGAAAAAAAAAAAGGCGAGCACACAGCATTCGACGCAGAAAAGGCTGGTGTCAGCTGAGGTCTTCGTTTGACTCACCTGTTCCGAGCCAAATCAGCTTCGTAACTGCCCGATATAATCTTCGGCTTGTAACGCGACGGCACAGCAAATTCTTGCCCACGCTTTCTCGGCTCTTGCGACGCAGTCACGTAGACATAACTTCGGCAACGCACAACTCTAGCTTTTCAGCGTCATATTGTCGATTACAGCGATTCACGGCTCTGCCATCGCATCGCAACGGCGACCGGCATCAACGGCGCCAAACGGTGATTTCCAAACAGCTTCCCGCCATCTCCGCTACGCGGTGCATGGACTTCCGGAATTGACTTTCAAGCTCCAAGAGCTAGTTGCGCATTTAGCGCGCCACTACACAACTTGAGGACTGTCTACACTGCATCGCAATGGATGGCAACGGAGGTTTAAGGAGGAAGGACACAACCAAGGGTCCGCCGTTGCGGATCTTGTCTCTGGGTTAGTTGCGCCTTTGTTTTTACGTTGAATCTTGGATCCGGGACATGAGGCATTTCGCCTAGTGCTTTGCGGGGAAAGATAGTGGCAACGGTGACCATAAATATTACAGAGTAACCATGTACTGATTTAGTGGCGCAACGTTTGCGCATAACAGATGGCGGAGGTATACGTGGCTACTCATCCATTATTATGATACAAGAATTGATGTATATGACATACGTCGAGATCGAGGGCAAACCACCAAGACGTGAACAGATTCCTAAACCATGCGACCATTTCGACCTGATTGTCGGGACTGGTACGGGCGGCTTGATCGCTCTCATGCTTGGTCGTCTTCGCCTTGATATTCCTCAGTGCATGGAGTTATGGACCCGCCTGACCCGGAAAGTCTTTGAAACGGACAAGACGATTGGTCACATCCCCTACAGCAACACGCTTTACAAAGCATCCATGTTGGAAATGGCTATCAAAGAGGCCGTCAGCCGGCATACTGTCGATGAGGATGAGGGGAACGACGGATCTATAATCAGCCCTGTTTCAACGAAAGCAAGTGGAGGCGGCAACATCATGCGTCATAGGAGCAATGGCAGCGTCTTAAGTCTCCATCAGAGGACATCATCATCACAATCACCGAGACCGGCGTATCGCATGGGCCCGGGGGATCCTGATGCATTGCTGCACGACGAACGAGAAAATAGAACTAAAATGTCAGTATATTGCGAATTGCTACCGTCATTCACCTTTTAAGGTAACTCAAAACTAACTTTGAACGCAACGCAGCGCTCTCACTGCCATGTATAGAAACACGCCGCGTGGCGGCAGTCCCGTTCTCTTGCGCTCGTATAACTCAAGAGCAGGAGTACCGGCTGAGTACGGTGTGAAGATATGGGAGGCTGGCCGAGCAACCAGCGCAATGAGGAAGGCTTTCAAGCCGATCAAAGTCGGAGAATCCGTATTTCTTGATGATGGCTACGGCGACTACAATCCGGCACCGCAAGCCCTTGATGAGGCTACCGTGAACGAGTGGCCTGGCCGAGAAGTCGGTGTTGTCGTGAGCGTTGGTTGTGGTAAGCGGCCCAAGGGATCCGATCATCAGACTCAATCGTGGCACGATGGCTTCATGGGTGAATGGGCCGATATGAAGCATAAGATGGTCGCCAAGATCGAAGGTTGTGAGCGCACGCATCAGTATATGAAAACTGAGCATCTTATGAAGCGTGGAGTGAACGTCGAAAACTACTACCGCTTTGACGTTGAGATTGGCGTTGGCGATTTTGGCATGAACGAGTGGGATCGACTGTCAGAGATTGCTACCAATACGAAACGCTACATGATGAGGGAGCAATTAATGGTACAACAAGCCGCCGCCAAACTATCGAAGGTATATCGGGCAAAGAAGAGACTTGAGAGACGAGGAGACGACTATGGGGCCAATTCGTCACCTGTGGCCGGTTCCATCACCTCACCGTTAGCCGTTGAGCTACCCGGAGATATGCCTGATATGTTTGCTTCAAACGCGCTTTCTCCTCAAACCCTTATATCTGAACGGCTGTCTTACGAATCGGGCATGGACAAAATCGGGCCCGTTTCTTCACATCCAAGCGTGGTAACACCACCACGTAGTTCAGATGAGCGCTCCCGCCCATCTACACGCCATGCCTCTCCGCCTCCATTGCAGCCACTTCGAGTTGGCCCACCTCGGCCCCCGCCTTCGATCGATGACCCAGACCGACTTATTGTCACTGCTCCAACGCCCGAGGAATACAGAAAGGCATCATCGGGGGACAAAATATTAGTCACGGACGAATTTCCACGAGATTCATACCCGCTCGCGACTCAGCACCAGAAACGGCCGCATCGAATTGAGCCGCCTCCCCTACCGCCAAAAACACCCTTGCCTGGAAATCCACATTCAGCCCTCCCAGGGCGCCCGATGGTACGGCCCAAAGCAAGCACTGGATATCTACCTCCGCCGTACCCGGTGGATGACGACGAAGCGCCTCCTGTGGTCAACATGGCTCGGAAGCCTGAGTTTAGGGGGAGATGAACTTAGGTTTCTCCATACGTCTTCAAATCCCTTTGTGTGCTTGGGTGATCTTTGTTGTCGTCTCGTTTTTGGTGATTTTATGATTTCAGGTCGGAGTTGGGATATTCATGATTGTTTGATTGCTTGACCTCAGTGATACCATGTATGATATATTTGGGTCTCGGGATTTGGATGGTGTGAAAGGAGAACTTTTCTATGTAATATCTAGCTAGGTAGCTGTCTCATGAGAAACAGGTGTGAGCTTATTTGCTACTCACAGGAAAGCCGGTGTTTCTATTGGTTGCTGTGCTCTCACTTCTGTGCCCTTCGTGCCTTATCGCTCGACTTTGTCTCTAACCTTACTACAAGTCTGCTCGTGTCAAGTATTAATAGACGGGGATGTTCACATTATACGGAATTCGGACTCGGTAGGTGCAATTGAGCCAGTGACCTTTGACATTGGAAATAACAGCATATCGGCCGGTCGTCATATTGCCATTGCCGTGAATGGGGCCTTTTTTGTAACTGTTGTGACCGTCAATACCACCTTATCTCTCTACTCATCAAATATTCGCGTTTCCCGCGATTCAATGTGGATTCCCATCATGATAGAGCCCCAAGCCATATCGTTTGAGCCACGAGGATGATGAAAGATAGACTTTGAACTTTCAAGTTAGTCAGCCTCACTAATTCCCGCATCACAGTGCAAAGGGCGTATTGGTAGAGCGTAGCTATTGCCCAAATAGTAGTATGCGTTGATAAGGATTCCAGGTTTCAGTCGGAGAATACTTGGCTCATCCCTCGGGGCAAAAGTTGTGTGCCTCATGGCCGAAAAAAAAGACCGAAGATTTGGCCTGGTTCAGCCTTCGTGTCGACTAGTTTCGCATCGCGCAACGGAGTGATTCCAGCAAATGGCAGACGTAAATGTAGATAAACGTGTACTCGATCGGTTGAAGTGGTTTGGTATGGTGAAGACACTGTTGTAATCTGAAACCCACAAAAGAATTCGCGGTGTATTGTCCAATGCACCATGAGTTTCAGCTCCGTATCTTCCCCCCTAGAGACCTTTAGCTCACTTGGCGTCTGCAGACTTTATCTTGACATCCCGCCGTTTGCCCGATTGATGCTCTTCCCTCATATTACTTCACCCCAGAGATCTAGAACATCATCTCCACCATTTTCTGCATCTAGGCAACTCTTGCTGGATGCAACAAGACACTAATGCGGCCTCTTTCGCGGGCCGAACTATCTGGCCGCAAGCATAGCGGCCGGTAACTGGCAACTGCATTGAGCTGGGAAGCTCAGTAACGCCGGGTGTCGCTGCTCGTGGGGACCTCACATCAGCACATGGGGAGAGTGGCATCTCGATGTGCGGTCCTCGCGAGAACCCGCCAGGCCTTGAAGCGGCGTCCAGTTAGTCGTGCCCTCTACGACTAGCCAGACGCCGCTTCAAGGCCTGGCGGGTAATCAGCAATAGCACGATAGTTCTGTGACAGCCCTGCAACTCGTTTTGTGCGTGTTCGGAACAATACAGCCGCTGGTTGCAGGCGGTCGCTGACTGGAGAATGCTGCTAAATATTAGTGTCGGCGAATCAATCGTACACGTGGCTATCTCCGGATGATCCGGAGGGGGTGAAAAGCAATGGTTTATGTGGATTACGAACTAGAATGAGGGCTTACTCTCTCCCACCCAATCTATCGAAGAGCATTTCGATTTTGCAAAAACTCATGATTCATCATAAATAGTTTAACGGCAAAAAAATCAACGCCATTCCATATTTTTGAATATCATATAACACAATGCTCAGCGAGGTTACGGTGCTTTGTCGGCCTGCCCATAAATGCAATACTGTGAGCCCTTGAATGCCCTGTCATGGGATTCAAATTAAGATCAACGTGATTTTCTCATGAGCGCTGTTACGTGGTTTTCAAGTCGATATCCAGGTCCGAAGTTATAGCAGGTCGTTCCGGAGCTATGGGAGCCACTATTCCTTGTTTAGATTCACATGTTGGCTCTGATAAACTACCGTGCTATTACGATCATGGATCCACGTGTTAGAAGCAGTGCACAAATGGGGTTTCAAATCTTTGGATTTGGGTAAGAGAGGGCTGTGGTGGATTTCGTGAAACTGCTCGGGTTTTTCGAAACACCTTGATGTATTCGATCCCCACCAACAGTTATATTTCGAGAAATTTTATATAGCACTGGTAGTTGAGGCATAGGGTTACTTAGTTACAATGACTATGTGACTTGCGGGAACATAGTTTCTCAATTTTGCTAGTATTCCGAGGCCGACGGGCCGCGGACATTCTTCCTTTTACACCCTTGATGTTACCGCTGAATGAAGCATGGCCTGAACCATGCTGCCTTGAAGTATGGTGCCTAAGGCATCAGAAGGAAATGAGTGTAGATCCTTTAGAATCCGACGCAACGGTACTTCCGCGAAACTCGCCGAATCTTTTGCGTGAGCGCCGTTGCGTAGCATCTAAGGGGGAATAGAAGCCTGGTTGAGAAACAAGGGAACGAGGCCTTAGAAAGTTAGGCAGTTGAATGACCCTATGGAGGGCCATCGCAACAATAGGGGAGCCTCCTGCCAGTGGAAGAATCTCCTTCTCTTCCTTTTCTTCCTCATAACAGCTATACTCCACTTAAACCTTGTCTTTAGCCTGTGCCTGTTCTATCACAGTAGATAGCCAAGTATTGTTAATTTCATAGGAGCTATCGCTAAGCAAGCTAATTTGCAACGACCGTTGTGAAAACCATCAGGAATGTCGTTTGTAAGACTCATTCGCGAGACTTGCCATTTCGGAGAGTGGTAGCGATCGCCAATCAACCAGGCACGCTGATGTCGGTTGTTTGAGTTTTGGTGAAAGGCCAGTTTGATGACACCAATCAATAAAGGCGATGCGAAGCACGAAAGATGGCTGTCTGTTGGAGGTATGATCGGCTAAATATCAGCTAGCCACATCCCGATCAACGTGGACGAAGACTGCACCTCGATCGTTTCTTTTTCTCTCGTCACTAACCACAGTATTTCCTGGCATGTTTTCGGTGCTTGAAAAGCAGAATAAATGGTGTCTTGTTTGCGGGGGAAACGCTTGAGGAAAACTATTGCGTCAAGCCATGCATATAAAAATGATGCAAGCGAGACAATTTGGACGGGAGGACCCGTACCATCCTCCGATGTCCAAGCTGCAGTACGGCGGCACCTTCGTCTACGTTATCCAAACGTCCGTTCCCAACTTATATTTTTGAGCATCTTCCCGGCCAGCGCCAGCAGACCAAATTAATGGGTAGCCTCTACCGGTAATCACCTAAATGCTGTGATGTCTTTCCGGATCTGCCAACCCACTGTGGCAGTTGAAAGCTGCTCAAATTTCAGAAGTGCATATAGGAACGGACTTTCGGATGGACGGAAGCACACAGTAGTCTGCCAGGTGGAAAAAAAGCATGAGTGAGACAGGGGTCAACCAGGCTCTACCGTACTCGAAAAGCGGCTTCGTTGTTAAATCTACCGACACAGCAACTTCAACAGCATATAATTTAACAACAACAAGGCTTGGCGATCTACTTCACATGCGAATCTGTATCCATGATTGGAAAGATCTTGTCGCATGTATTTTCATTCGCTCCAAGCGCAGTGTATCATGCTCTGCATAAAAAGTCGTAACTGCATGCATTTCGCACGTCCCGAACCCTGAGTCGAGGGAGCAAAACTAAACTACTCAATACATGTGTTCAGACCTTTCCATCATGAATTAATAACAGTAAAAACTTAATCTGTAACGAAGCGTGGAAATCGAGTGTTCAAATGCACATTTGACCATATCTTGTGATGTTGAAGACTGGGTTATGTTCTGAGAGCGGACTTGGTGTGCCAGATCCCACTCAACCCGAGTTTCACTCATGCTCGTTTCTGTCTGCCTACATCATCCACGTTCAAGACCAGCAGTTAAGTTGTAACGGAAAAAAGCGAGCCAAGAATCCCACAGTGATGCATGGCTACACAGTATATGTCTGGGTTCAGATCGATCTGTAACCCCTTGTAAACAGAGTGGGGTTACAGCTGATCCCCTCACTTCGGTTCCTCTCACCTCCTTTATCAATACATAGTATTCGAGCAACAGGAACATCCTGTATCCTACGGGTCATCATCTCAATCGGGCCAGCGCGATGTACTGTAGATCTTGGGCCAGAGCAGCACGGGGGAAATAATGTCGAGACAAGTTTGGATTTCCAATTTGAATAACTAATAGAATTGCTTCAAAGTCATAATTCTCCCGTCACATATCATGGGGGTTCTCCCGCTTATCACCACGTATCTCGGCGGCGAAAGATTCCTGAGAATGTCATTACTTCAGCACGGACTCTGGCGAGTCTTCTAGTAGCGTCGATTATTCGTGATACCCAAAAGGGGCCACTTAGTACGCAGTAGGGAGTAGCATATATTAATGTAACGATCATGACGAGCGGGGCAGAGTTTCCTACATACTTTCTTTTCCTAAGCCAAGACTGCTGGTTTGACATCCTGAAGTACGATGTCAGCTGAACTAGAAGATGTATAGGCCTTCATAGGTCCAAGTCAAATGAAGCGTTCTGTATTAGGCAAGGGACCCGAAGCTCACATATCAATGGTAAATCTTGCTCACACCGTAACGCAAGCAACGTGAGCATGTTGCGTTACACATATGCAGTCCCACAGTTTAGAAACGTGGCTCTGATGATTGGTATGAGGAGAAACCCAAGAAGGCTTTGATAGCCCCCGCGGCAATACGCCTTCAAAGAGGAATGTCGTCCAGTGGATGTTCAAGTTGACTCCCACGAATGAGGGATAGGTCATGGACGGAGGGCACAGGAAAAGCTGCGGCTTTATTCTGCAAACGAGCTCGTTGGTGACTTTCCTGGAATCTCTTCGGCCTGGATGTTTATAAAAGAGAGTATGAGCCCGCAAGAAACAGACATCTGTGCTCATCATCATTCATCAGTTGCATCAGCAGAATTCCAGTCCACGATTCGTATCAGCATATTGCCTACTAGAACTCATAAACTTCCTTATCAAAATGCCGACCATCAACTTGAGTGGTTCCTTCCAAGGTAAGTTGGTCCTGCTCTTGAGTTTTCTTACCATAAGGCACAAACCCAACTGACACGCTTTCTAGACCTTCCTAGCGTTTGCAGCTGGGGACCTGGCCGGACTGACGTCTTCGTTCGTGGCAGCGACAACCAGGTTTACCAGCGCTGGAAAGCGTCTGACTCTGCTGAATGGAAAGGCTACGAGAACCTGGGCGGTAGAGTCTACAGCACCATCACGGCCGTTTCATGGGGCCCGAACCGCATCGACTTGTTCGCACGTGGGATCCACAATGAATGTGAGCACAAGTGGTGGGATGGCAGCCAATGGTCTAACTGGGAGGACCTTGGTGGTCGATTCCTTGGTGACGTCAGTGTCGTGTCTGTGGCTTCAAATAAGCTCGACCTATTCGTTCGCGGCACGGACAACGCTATTTGGCAAAAGACTTGGGATGGCTCCAAGTGGATTGACTGGCAATCGCGAGGTGGCCAGACCTTGAGCAACCCCAAGGCCGTCGCCTGGTGAGTATTCTCGTAGCTCCAGATCGATCCTTTTGTGGGGATTCTGTTCTTTTCTGACCTTGTAACATAAATGCAGGCGCGGCAGTGACATACAACTCTTCATCCGCGACTTCAACACCAACCATGTCATGCAGACCTGGTACGTGGGCGGTAAATGGCACACTGCTTGGGATGACAAGGGCGGCGTGGTAACTTCGGAGATCGAGGCCGTGTGCACGCCCAAAAGCAACCATCTATATATTTTCGGGCTGGATGTAGCGAACCAACCCGGCGTGATCGCTTGGACCGGGTCATGGCAAAGCTGGAGACCTCTCGGAGGCCGCGTTGTCGGTGATCCCAAGGCAGCGGCGTGGGCTGATGATGAAGTTCTCCTAGCTGTGCAAGGAGGAAACAATAAGGTATACTACCTTACCGGGAGCGGATCAACGTGGTCCAACTTCACATCACTCGGAGAATCGATCACACACCCACCTGTTCCTCACCCACGCGACGGTGCTACTGTTTCGCTATTTGCGAGGGACACCAATGCGGCGCTGTTGGCCATCAGAAAGTGAAAGGACAAGAAAGTTGGTGATGAGTGATGAAAGAGAGAAGAGTCGAAGCTAGTCATGAGTTTGACAGGGGTACTTTGGGTATCGATGGTTGAAACACACATTGTTGGAAATGATTCAATCCTGAGGTTACATTTTGCGAGATGAAGACAGAAGAGGGATTTGAATGACGCTTCAAGCGATATCATATGGTAGTTTCTTAGATAGAATCAAAAAGTAAATTACTCTCCTTCAACGATTCATGCTGTAATCATTCGGTGGTGGGCGTTTGCTTTGAGGTTCCCGCTGGTCGAATTCAAATCTCTTAGCCGGTCGAGAATTTTCCCAACTCTTGAGACCATACTGTGTACCATTGGCACATGAAGAATACTTAGTACAAGGACATGGTCGAGTTAGCGATTGTTTGCGCCAAAAGGGTTTGCCACCATATGGAATGATGAGGGTATTTTTGAAACTACATACAGTACGCTAGTGAATAGCGAGGATTCGTCTTGACGCCCCTGAAGATTGTGGAGGGCGTCCATTTGGCCGCAGGCTCCAAGGCACCCCACCCGAAGATGACTTTGAATGTTCTAGATGCTCGAGGACACCTTGAGCGCCGTGATCCGCCGGCTCGGGCCCAATGGGGAGCTACTCTAAGCTAGAGGTCGAGGTGACGATCATTTTACGTACACGCAATTATCCGATTGGAATTCTAGGTTTTCAAACCCGACCGAGATCAAGCGTTCAGTTGAAACCAAGAAGCACTGTAACTCGGCCCTGAGTCTTATCGTACATATTGTTGCCTGATTTCTATAATGATCCCCTAACCCTAAAATAGTTCCGGTGTGGCAGAAAGTGGGGGTTGCGCAGTAGTTATGTCTGGACATCTGACCTATGCAGCTGAACATTTCCTTTACCACTCAGTTGGTGAGTCCCTCAGCTGCACCTTTTAAGTAGGTCTTGCGGTCAGTGGTGGTTACGGATGCGTCTCGGAACCAAACACGTTTTGGTGTCACATTACCACTTGTTACTTTCATATCTTACTGCTACTGTGGTTACCGGTGTAAATATCTCATCTCTATCCGGTAACGACAGGGGTCTCTGTACCCCTGCACCATAAAGTAAAATTTCTCTCCCCACCCGATCATCGCCGCCGTAAATAATTTTACTTTGCGGTACAGGGGTACAGAGACCCCTATCGTTACCGGATAGGGATGAAACATTTACACCGGTAACCACAGTATGGAAGCCTTCGATTCGAAGGTAATCGGCGGTCTCGAGTGAAATTTTGGGATACAATTTTTGGCCCCTCTTAGGAGTGCTGATAGGGGACTTTACCGGTTATAGAAGACAAGCGCTTTGCGAGATGACGATCGGGCAAAGTTGTCGATTCTGCGACCTGGCGATGGTACAATCTAAGTAAGAAGAGCTCTTCAAGTCAAATCACGGCTTCTTCATGCCGTGATCGAAACCCCCATAGATTTGGGATTTTATGGTAGCTTAATAGATCTTTCGCTCCACGCAGATTTAACGTGATCGAAACAGTTATCGGAATGACGGATACATGCCTTATTGTAATTGCATGTCGCATCGTTGAGAGAGTCACCCACAGTGCCATGCGGCTAAATTTGACCAATACGGTAGCCCCGCGAGCGATTGGCTTTGATGAGTCTTTGGTTCATGCAACGCACCGTCTAACAATTGCATACAGCACAAGTGGCCACTGGTTGCGGGCCGATTGGAATAAGCACTTGATACGTCTCAACAAACTGTTACGCTACAGCCCTTACGAGAGCCTTCGAGATTTCGAGGATTTCTGCCAGGGCCAAACTGCGCCGAACAGCAAGCCGTATTTGATTGTCCGGTGACACGAATACCTGGGAAAAGGTCAGGTGCTCTCGGCGGATTCATTCGACACCAGAAAAATTAATTTCTCTCGGCCCTTCCGATGTTGAAGATTTTGCAGAGCCAGCGCCTCCGATGCGGGCATGTTGCAGATGACTGCCGTGAAGGCGCATGCATTGTTTCCAATTACATAGGAAGAAGGAAGAAGCATGAATTGGGTTGTGATCGAGCAAAACATGACTGTGTTTGAAGTCAGGGATAGTTGGTTTGGCCCAGACCTGACAGAATTTAATTATTATTCCCTGAGAAAAATATCTTCCTCTGCGCGTGAATTGATTGATTGCGGATGCTGTCTTACCGACGTGATAGTTTTCCATCACTTGGGATCGAAGGCAGTTCATCATACCTCTGATTCGCGTTGCCACCTTGTCGCAGTGTTATCCCAAAATGGAAGCATATATAGTGATTGACGAATCAGAACATGTAGATCGGGCGTTCCCAGCATGGAGGACCTCGCTCGGAAGATCGGACCGACAGCTACAGCGACGGGTCAGCCAAACGGCGACGGTTGGATCCATAATGGAGCCGAGAAAAAACGAGCAATGACCGCAAAGTTGCCGCAGCCAATGCCCGCAAACCCCCCTAATGCCACACACGCAGACAAATTGGGTAGACTACTTGCGGAGCACATGGCGGGGCAGGTATTGCTATTGATCCATTCTCTACGTCGATTTGGAGCCGGACGAGTCTGGAGCGTTTGGGCTCTGGATTCGCTCCACAACTGTACTCAATTTTCGGATCTATGTCGCTGTCTCGCCAATCGACGGCGGCATTCCCTAACAGGATCGGAGCAGGGTTCCGTTTAGACAAGTCTACTCCCACACTTCAGGATAGAGAACAATTTCTGGGGATTGGGGAGGATTCTGGGGAACGTGATCCATCTGCCGCGCTTTTATCCGGGGCTGCAGGGGGGTCACAACACAACTCCAACGTCAGCCATGCGTTCGCATTCGACTTTTTTGTGTTTTTGGATATTTAAAAGGAGCAGCGTTCGCAATTCTTTTCTTGCAGTGGATGCATGCTTTGAATGACATGCCAATAGCCAATTACAGGTGTTCTCGCTGCACATAGGGGCTTCTAAGTTCTTTCACTTTTCTTTCGTCGCATACTCCAGCAAACCGTCAACATGCCTGGTGGTCCAGTGGTTTCGGGCGTCGCCGCCCCTGGAGCCGTGGCCAGAGTGGAAGCGCCCATTACGATGAAGGCTTACTTGATGTGTGCCTTTGCCGCCTTTGGTGGAATATTCTTTGGTTATGATTCAGGATACATATCGGGCGTCCAAGGGATGGAGTATTTCTACAAGGTTAGTAACTCGAGATGGTCAGGCTGTTAACAGGCTCGCTCTTTAGTCCTTCCAAGGGCTCTTCATTTATTAACTTATACTTACACAGACAATCGACGGCCCAGATGCTACAGCATTGACATCGTGGAAGAAGTCCCTAATTACTTCCATCTTGAGCTGCGGGACATTCTTGGGTGCCATCATCGCGGCGGATATCGCAGACTGGTGCGGCCGTCGTACGACTGTCATTATTGGCTGTTCTGTATTTTCGGTTGGTGTTATCCTTCAAATCGCCACCGGAACCGGCGGCTTGGGTTTAATTACGGCTGGTCGTCTGGTTGCTGGCTTTGGCGTCGGTTTTGTTTCTGCTGTACTTATTTTGTAAGTATCGCTATGTATACCCCCTTAGACTCGATTATACTAAACTATTGAAAGATATATGAGCGAGATCGCCCCGTCCAAGGTCCGTGGTGCCATCGTCAGTGGATATCAGTTCTGTGTAACCATTGGTCTCCTGCTGGCATCTGTGGTGGACTACGCCACTGAGCACCGCCAAGATAGTGCCTCGTACCGGATTCCAATTGGCATGCAGTTTCTTTGGGCGTTAATTCTTGGTGCGGGTCTCTGCCTCTTGCCCGAATCACCACGCTACTTCGTCCGAAAGGGCGACACGGATAAGGCCGCAGCTTCCCTTGCGCGTCTTCGCAGCAAACCTGTTGAATCAGACTACATCCAGGACGAACTCAACGAGATTGTTGCGAATTGGAATTATGAACAGTCGTTCATGCCGCCGGGTGGGTACTGGGCTGGCTGGCTCAGTTGTTTTGGCGGGTCGCTGTTCGAGTCAAAATCGAACCTGCGAAAAATCATCTTAGGTACCTCGCTCCAGATGATGCAGCAGTGGACGGGTGTGAATTTTGTGTTTGTAAGTTCGATGCTCATATATCCTTCTCCTCTCTGGCATAGCGACCCTGCCGTCCCTATCGCTATATCGTATTGCGCCATATCGTTGAGTAATTTTTGAATTAACGACTGTACTCTAGTACTATGGAACAACATTCTTCCAAGAACTTGGCACGATACAGAATGCTTTCCTCGTGACCATTATCACCTCGATCGTCAATGTGGTCGCAACGCCCGTTTCGTTCTGGACAATTGAGAAGCTCGGCCGGCGCGCGCTGCTCCTCTGGGGTGCTGTCGGCATGGTGGTTTGTCAATTCATTGTCGCCATAGTGGGCACAGTCGATGCCAAGAGTAAATCAGCCACAAGTTGCATGATCGCTTTCATCTGCATCTATATTGCTTTCTTTGCATCAACATGGGGACCGGGCGCCTGGGTGCTTATCGGAGAATTGTATCCGCTGCAAATTCGCTCTCGTGGCGTCTGCTTATCCACCGCGTCCAACTGGCTGTGGAACTTTATCATTGCCCTCATCACGCCATACATGACGGACCGGGACAAGGGGAACATGGGACCCAAGGTATTCTACGTTTGGGGTAGTTTGTGCGCCATCTGTGTTGTGTAAGTCTTATCCTATATGGCAAAATTGCCTTCCCTGCCTTATGGACATTCAACTGCTCTTACGAAAGACTCCATCTATATTCGCCTCAAGCAAGTACTGACCCTTGATTAACTCTAGATACACATACTTCCTCGTTCCTGAGACCAAGGGTCTTACTTTGGAGCAAATTGATCAAATGCTCGATGAGACGACACCAAGAAATTCGTCTAAGTGGGTGCCGCACACAACCTTTGCTGCTGAGATGGGTATGACAGGCAAGGCCGATACCGTGCATGTGGAGAAAACGGCTGGAGACGCTTGAGTAGCACCAGTGCGGGAATAGCAAGGGGTGCCTGTTTTGCGAGGAAGCTGGGGATGTGATGAGATGCATGACAGAATGATTTTTTTAACGATACAGTTTATCTATACCAATTTAACAAGTTCCAATTCTCAATTTTTCTTTTCGGCATCGCAACTAGCGGGCACCAGGTTCAAGTTAGAGTGGCATGACCAAAAGTTGAAGCACTCAGTGGTTCTACTGCATATGACCAATCGAAGTGATACATTGCCCCGTTATATCGAAGCGGCTTGGTACAATTTGTTGTGACCTATCTTCGTCACGACCTCGTGGACAAAATTCATATTGTTCTCCATTTCAATAAAAAATTAGACGAAGGGAGGCGTATCCCTGAAGGCTCGATCTTTCGAATCAGGGCACATGGAGACATGGAGACATGCGCGATTCATCAATCTGTTTACCTTGCAAAGATCAAACTTCAATGGCAGTATATTTCGCAAAGATCCACTGCTTAAATCTAACTTCGATATTGGTGCCCTGTTCGATAGTCACCGAGACACATGACCACACCCACCAGTGTTGCAAGCAGTTGCACGATGGACAAGCAAAGACCCAGTGACGGTCAACAACATCAATCAAAAATTTCCCAGCAACTTATCGTGTTGATACTATTTCTCTCATAAACCCACCGTCCTCGAATCAAGTTTGCCGCCTTTCAAACCCCGAACAAACTTTTCTTACGCCTTATCTTCCAAAGCCAACGTATACGGTGGACCTTTTTCTCCCGATTTGATTTCTGTCCGAAAACGCCCGAAGAAACTTGTGTGCACTTATGCCTGAGCTTAGAGATATTAAGACGTCCATGCGATCGTCCCACTTTTGTTATCTCGCATAGTCTTAGCACCTCCCTCAATACCTTTCAACTCAACCCCCGACTTTCCTCCTCGCGACCCTGGCGTTTTTTTGCTTCCCATGATATCTCCATCCTGCTTGACAAACACTTCATCGTCATCTTCCTCTTGATTTAACCAGGCTTGTAGCTTTATAGTGTTTCGAAGTGAGGATGACGTCATGTTCCAATCAACAAGTCCGAGCTCTAACGATGCAATTGAGAACATGCTCTTTGCAAAGCGGCTGTGACCGGTGAGCCTCGCTTTAGGGGCCACAGCGATGAGAAGCCACAAGAAGATGCCGATCAGACTTCGCCATTTCGATAGTGGCACACGCCACATAGTCATCCACACGTTGACTACGTCTTGCTGCGAGCAGCTCTGACTCAGAGGCTGACGTACAGTGATAGCAGAGGTATAAAGTAATGCTGCTAGCCGAATTGACTTGTACAAGAAGTCGGGCTGTATTCTGGGCGGCCCCGCAGCGCCCGCTGGATCGGATTGGGCAGGAGGTAGCTTGCCATCCGATGCCGCCGGAGACGTACGAGACTTGCTATTCGCCACTGGAGTATATTTCTGACCTGTGGATGATGGCGTAGACAGAGACGGCGTCGTTTCTGGAGCGTCAGGGTCGTCAGCCGGTAGAGCGGTGATTTTGTTCTGGATCCAGCGTGCCGTGGACTGAACTTTTGCATTATTCTGGATTGATGGGCGGGCTGGGAGCGCAATGATAGCCCTGATGAGAAACCGTATATCATCCAGGATAGATGCGGTGGCTGGATGCAACTCAAGATGATCCTGACAATTAACAAAGGAGGGCATCCAATCAATGAAAGGGCTATTGTGGCTCATCACCGGCGATTTGAGGGCTTCCTCTTCATATTCAAATTGCGGCTCATTTTGCAGCAATGGAGGCACTTCTGAGGCGATTGCAATCCCAAAATCAGTTCTACCAGATATTAGCTTGGATTTCATGTCCGTGGGTGTCAAAATGGAGCGTACACAAGCACTTGCTTACTGATTATCCCATGCATGCCGAGAGTGGATATTCCTCGCATCTTGACCATCTGTCTTAAGCCGATAAGATGGGCTTTCAGATCGCGCGTTTCACCCCAATACCTGGCACGAAAACATCATGGTTAGTGGCGTATTTCCGTTAGCATATGAGGGAATGTTCTCCTACCATTCGTCAATAATTAGTTGACATACAGCCGCAATTGCCTCGTCGCTCGTCGCAAAGTCTTCGGATCGGAGGAAATTGTTGAGAACGCTGATGGCCTGGCCCTTGACCAACATAACCGTGGTGTGATCTAAGACTCCACTGCAACCACGTGAGTCAAAACATGTAATTTAGTGTTTTACAAACCCGCTCTCTGTTCTCGTTTCCTTCGATATGCAGAGACGGACTTCGATGTATAACGCATGTACACTCACGTCTCTCCAAGAAAACACCCTGCGGTGTACAGAACGATGCGCACCAGGAGGGGATTTTGGATGCAGAATGGCAGATATTTCTTGTGGTACACTCCATCCATGTCTGGACGCCCGTCGACCGAAACCTTGAAGCGCATCATCAACTTGATGTCTGCCAGCCACTGTGTCAGCAAATGCATATTTGATGTCTACATTGCAAGAGCAGATTTTCGAAGTAGGAGTTCGTGCCTATGGAGGTAAATACGTTAAAGAATCACAATTGAAAACCAATCGGGATCCAGCCCACAGGAAACCTGCTCACCCCTGACCAGCAAGCCGACACGGGAAGATAGTATATGATTTCGAACAGAGAGGAGCTTACATATTTGCAACAGGTCTGAATGTAGAAGGGTCGGTGCCACGGGAAGACTATGAAGAAGTTCCCTCGGGCTAGAGAAGCAGTGCAGGTCCGGAGAAGCATAGTCAACACCCGTGGAATAAAGCTTGTCGTAAAAAGTTGGGTTATCCCAGGAGGCTAATTTCTTTTGACGAAGGTATGTGATCTCCCGCTTGAAAAAGTAAACGGCTTTATGGAAGGTTTCTGAATGCTCAGAGCAGTCAGGCGAGCAGATGGGCAAGTCCAGGTTGACGGATCGTGCCCATACCATCTCTTTCGGATGCTCAGGCAGGTCGGAACTAGGGAATTGCGTCTGTATAGTCGTCCCCGACCATGAAACAGGTTTGCTGTAAGTCCTCCTTGTAGGCTCTTTCGCCCCTGATGGTGCGGGTGATCGCCTGGCAACATTCTGACGGTGACGTGCCGAATGCGGTTGCCGATGATTTAAATTTACTGCAAAGGTTGAAGTATTTGGAACGGCGTCGGTTTTACTTCTATCCAAGAGCACTCTGGGGTTAGTTCCGTCACTGGATGTCATCCTGGATCGTTGTTCGCTTGACTTGCCTGTTTTCTTTATACTCACATGGTGGCTGCGGATAGCGCCGGGCACAGTTGCTACATGGTTGCTCTAGGTTGCACTGGAGGTGGGTTAGATTCTCCCATTCTCTGCGAGGATATTGCGTTTTTGACGTGTTGGCACTTGATCGATCCCATCCTAGCCATACATCATCATTCACCCATCAGAAACAAATAAAGTGAGCATGGCCTACACTCATCTAGAAACCTTCGCCAACCTGCAAGAACCACGAACAGCTAGAAAAATGAAGGAAATGAAACATGGAAAAGTAACAGGGCAGGGAAGGAGTAGTGCGATTCAAACATATCAATGCAGCCAGTATGCAGAGCATGGCTGCGCACTACAAGAAAAACAAAAACGCCCGAATAGCAAGACGACTCACGCGCTGTTTGCGCCTTCTGCACTCAAGGCAGCTTGTGATGGATCGTTCCCGAGAGGATCTTGTCGCGCGCGTCGACTGCAAGTCTTCGGACATGATCAACTTGGACAAGGCATCAAGACAGGGCAGACATCTCGAGAACGTAGGTAGTGGTAGGGTTATTCCAAGAACTTGGCTTGCCTAAGGTAAATGATCTGATTTTGACAGAACTGTCTACCGTGTTTTAACTAGCTTGTTCCTCTTCGCCGAGTGCTCTCCGGCGACGAGGGACTTCACAGCTAGATCTTCTGTACCATGTACCGGTACGTCCAGCCGGAATGGGGGATGGGGAAATGAGGCTCTGCTCTTTCCTGCCAAGAAATAGTCTTGTCTGCGGACGCGCTGGGCATCGGCACACAACGCAATATCGCGCTCTTTTTATCCATGCTCCAACTTCAACAACCAGCATCTATCCAAGTTCTCTCGGTACAGTAAAACAAGGTTTCTGCGGCATCCAGAGCAAAGTGGTGTTCAAGTGACTATGATTGGTTCAGGATGCGTGCAGGCTAGCCTCTACACAGTATCTGCCGTACACCGCCCCCAGACCGCAGGGATGCTTACCGGTAGGTAGCTGGCAAAGAGTGATGCCGGTAGTCCTCGAGTATCGGTACTCAGACGTTACATTTGTCTGTATGAATTTGGTGAAACTGCTCTGGAGATTGCATGGCCTCCATTACTTGGTGGATCAGTGTCAATAATAAGAATACCATCCACCGTCCTGTCCTTGTCCTGAGGCTCATGGCTAATACCTCTCTGGGATGGATGACAGATAGATGGAATTCCAGACCGAAAATCAATCCCGTCGACTTCGTATATATACACGATTAAAGACATAGAAAAACTAACAGGTCAGAGAGCATGCGGCTCATCAAACCAATCTTTTGCTGTTGTCTCCTTGACCGGCTGCATCCCTACATCAGCAGGGTTTTCTGGCCTCTGAAAATTCAGTGGCTCAGCTTTCATGCAGAAAGCGGCAAGCAAACATAAAACCCCTCCAGCCAGTGCGATAAAGTAGCACCGCTTTAATGTCTCAGTCACGGCCACGATGGCCACCGTAAGCACTTTTGCGGATGCCCCCTTGGATATAGGTGAATCGGCCCCAGCAAGTAGGCTGCGGATGTCGTCACTTGAGTAGCCATTTCCAGCAACGGCTGTCTCTACGAGCTGAAAGCCCACGTTCTGGTACACGGAACCTGCCATAGCGAGGGAGCACGATATCCCTGCGAACTGGGCGAGATTGTAGGCCGACAGTGCGTCCGCACGCTGCTCTGGTTTGACCAGGAGGTTCATGATGGTTGGGGGCAGCTGGAAGAGCAGCCCTAGCCCTGCGCCGATCAGGGACTCGAACCCCATTACTCTGGATTCTGACGTCGTCGGCGATATTGTTTGTAGGAGAATTGCGCCAAGTATGATACATGCCGCTCCAAATACGTAAACTGGCATGTAATATCGAATTCGCGGGAGGAGGCCGGTACCAAGGATGGCCATGCCTATGTATGTACCAATGAAGGGAAGGAGAAGTATTGCGGCGTCTAGCGCGCCACGGCCATGAGTAAACGCAAAATAATAGGGGGTGTACTATTAGCGGTGTTGATTAGTACTGGTGGCCTCCCCTATTGGAGGCTTCTTCGGAATGGATAGTAAGACTTACATAAAGCGTAACACCATACGCGATCCCAACCCCTATGGTTCCTATACTGAGACAGACAACGGACCGTTCATAAAACATTGAAACGGGTAATATACGCCGATCGGGCGTTGTAAAGACACTAAACTTCTGTTGCAGCACATAGACGACCCAAATGATACCCACGAGCGCCCAGACGGCCTTGGATGCTGCAGAATTCCACGCCCATTTGGATCCCGAGAAGACGCTACCCATACCGAACAGAACGAAGAGAGCCATATGCAGAATGCATCCGACATAGTCGAGCTCGGCAAGGTGTTGCGAGATGGGTTTGTTGGTTGACTTTGTGTGTTTCGGATAAAACATGACGAAAAGTGGAACAAGCGCTACAACGGGGAGAACGATGTAGAAGGCCTGTAAAGGAATTCAGTCAATTTTCTGCTATGAAAATATTGGGGTTTCATAGGCTGGAAATTTGAGTCAGCCTACCCATCTCCAAGTCGCGTGTTCGGTCTCAGCGAAGACACCGCTTAATATCGGTCCCACGATCAATCCAATGGCGAAACAAGCCCCCATCGAACCTTGAGCGATCGCGAGCTCATGAGGTCGGGAGAATGTCGTGTTGTATATTAGGAGACTTCATTTTCGCGACAAACGTTAGCAAAAACCAGAATCGAGTGTTGCCACCATCCACCCGTTCCCGCTTAGCATGCTCTTGAACATCGCCGACTTACCACTGGTATATTATCGCACATCCTATCGCCATGAGTGCTCGCCCAACAATAATGCACTCCATATTTGGTGCCGCACCACACAACGCTGATCCAGCAGCCAGAATCACTAAGTTGACCAGCATCAGCGAGCGTAGTTCGCAGAAGGTGGCCAGCTTCCGCGCTAACGGGATGCACGCTGCGTTCACCAGCGAGTATGATAGATTGACCCATGGTAACAGCTCGATTTTGCCGAAGGCCTCATATATCGATATTTGGACGTTGGCCACATTGCTCACGTCGTATCCTGTGAACGTTGTTAGCGTAGAAACTTCTTGTGAATATCATGATTCTTGAGAATATAATATTTGCAAATCATTTAGGTTGACTCCACAAAGACCCGTACCAGTTAAAATTGTCAAGATTGAGTTGCCAATCATAAGGGTCCACCATTGTTTATCTGATATCGTGTCTCGATAGTGGAATTCGTAGTGTTGTACTGAACGTTCTTCCAACTTGGGATGAGTGGTATGTTGACGATAGAACTGATGGCGGTTGAATTCGCGATGATGAGGATAATAGGCGTCTTGTGGGGATGACGGATAGGATTCATCCCCCTTCTCGAGTATAATCTCTTTTTCGTTGACAACATAGTTCGCTGAAGATGCCTGTCCTTCGTAGTTCGCCAATGGGAATTCCCGGTGAGGTTCTATTGGGAACTCTGTTCGGGCTGCTCGACTTGCTGCCCTGGTCACTTTGCCACCTTTTGTTCTTGCCATCTTGCACCTCTCAGAATTTATCACGTCCAAGACTTGGGTTTCGTTATTTCCAAGCTGGGAGGCAGTTCGGGAAAAAGGAAGGGTAATTACTAGGATTCCAATCCTTGGACTTTGTATAGAAGGACGAGCTCAACTCAAGTCGGATCAAGCGCTCGGGTTCGCCAGCCTTTTTGAACTTGCAGGAGGTTCAGCCTCGTAATGAATAGGACATTTTCAGGATGCTCATATATGCCAGAGTACTAAGAGGGGGGAGGCATTGGAATCTGAACATCAGATTTTTGCAAATGGGTTTCTGACAAGTTCGCGAGCCCATGGTTTCCATTCCATTTCTAATATATTAACGGAGAAGAAATTTATAGCCCCTGTTTCCACCCCTAAGAAGTGGGGTAGATTATCTGAAGAAGTTGTGTGCAGAAGACATAGTACGGAAAGACCCGGGTATCGTCTTCCTGGTTTCTTGTTACTTCGCAGCCCAAGAGTCGAGACTCCAGTACCTCCGTTCTTCCGAAAATCCGTAGGCAAAACACTATCAAATCCTAGTGTTGTTCTGCCTGCAGACTTTAGGAGGAACGGAGGTACATTTGCAATATGAATACCCTAGCATACCGGCACGAAACCAAGCATGTAACAAGCATATCGATTAATTGCCAACGCCAGCTCAACCGGGGATTTCTGGGAAGAACCGGGAGCGAGGAGGTGATTCTGGTGATGCTGGTAGCAAATTTGTGGGGCGACGATCGTTCGGCGATCAAAAGAGATATCTCGACTAAGCGAAAATCTGGGCTCCTCTACCCGAACCTGTGCGCTGCACCTACAGTATAGTACCGGACTGCCACAAGAAGTACTCTATCTACTTAGCTGTGAATTTTCTGCCAGAGAGAAGCAGCTTTTGTTTTCAAAGGGTTGGAAATGATCGGTTGAGCCTGAAGCCATTCGCAAACATTGTGTCCTTCTCGTCATAGACAGCACTGTATGTTACAGACTTACAGTATCACCCAATGGCCGCAACTCTGCGGCTGTCCACCACCATGAACAGAGCCCTCATCTCTGTGCCACCCGGTTTAAAATCTTCCGGGGTAGCTAGGGATTGACAATTCTCCTGGGACTATAGCAGGCATTTCTCTTCTACCTCGGAATTTAGTGTAGTTCGTACGGCATAGCATACGTCGTGCGATTGTTGGAAATCGTTTTCGAGGGGCACAGTGGCAAAGTCCCTGATGTTAGCCGCCAATCATCGGCTGCAAGGATTTTACTTGGCACTTGCCACCTCCTTGCGTGTCTATCCTGCCCTGACTACTATACTTGCGCAACAAGGCGGGGTATCGTGGACCATCATATCATTCGTTCTATCTAGTCTGAGTATTTCTTCGATCTGGAAGATGCGTGAAATTAAGTAGGTGGCTAACTGTGGCTTTCTGAAGTTCTCCCACACGAGCTCGGGAACTTTCGTCACACAATCCGGGCCAGGATAGGGCCTGGTCTCCATCCCGGAAGACCGATACCGGTGGACAGAAACATGACCACGAGAATTACTCATCCAGTAGCGACTTCCACAGTAATTCTTTTCGATGAGAATCCAGGAACTACGACAAACAAGCGAGCGACTAATTGCCACGTCAAATTGACGTTTTGGTTGTAATGTCTGTAAAAAATTGCGTTTGTTGATTACCGTATAGGAGCATAACCGAATGAACTCAAATAAGCTTATCGGCTCACAAGCCCCCACGGATTGCTCCGTACCTTGTGATCGAAATCCTAGTCCTTTTCCTCGCCTCATTACTCAGTTTCGTCTCAACTAAACTTGTTGTCAGAATAGTCAGTATGGCACGTGATTTCGAATCGATGCATCCTCACAGCAGAAATACGCCATCTAGGGGTAGTAGTAGATAACGGTCGGTTGCTGTTGCCGATAGGGAATAGGAGGAGTCGCAGCGATGACTGCAGGTCCCATGAACAACTGCGACGGACTTATCACAGCTGGGTTGATATGACCTGAAGTGCCTGCTTGAAAGGGTGATGGGCTTGGGTAGCCTGTGACTAATAAGTAAGCTTGGGTTCTTGGGATCTGTTGACAAACTGAGGCCAGTAAAGGAGGTATCATCAGGTGTTAGAGCGGAAGCGGGAGACCACAGAACTTACACCAACCTCCTCTTACAGGATTCGGAACTGGAGCGGACGAAGCTTGCATCGGGATGGCGCTTCCAGTCAAAAGATACGGGCTACCTTGATGTAGCAATGGCTGATAAATCGCACCACCGTAGGACACACAAGCAGTGGCGGGCTGACCGATAGAACCTGTCACCAAGCATGGCGGCTGTGGATACTGAATGATTGGGGGTGGGAATGGCAAGGGTGCCGAGCTGGTTTTGCAGGTCGAGTCTGATTAGCAAACACTAGACTGAGTGGGCATAGGACTTCAGCTTTGATAGAACACTAGGGCATATCGTTACCTGTTACATATGGCGTGCCATTGAGGTTGTGCTGGTGCTTGTTGACCACCAAGACTACCACAGGGCAAAGTACTCGATTGATGACCACCGGTACCAGCACCAGCATCAGCACCAGCCGGCGCTGCCACCGCTGGCATATGACCCGATGGCTGGTTTGGGCTCGGTTCATTCGGCACTTGGCTGGCTTGTGGTGGTGCTTGTCCCTGGTCGCCCGAAGTCGAGGCATGATGATCATTATCATCGTTTCCGACCGCTGCGGGTGTTGAACCGGAAGCTGGGGCTTGGTCGTTGACGTTTCCGCTCACTCCAACAGCGGCACCAGCAGCGGCACCAGCATCCTCTTTTCCGCCAGCCGCGGCCGTAGCACTCTCGTCAGGCATGTCGTCCCAATGTACGCGTGAGGTCTTCCGTCTAGGTTGAGAGAGCCAAGTTGTAGCAGTGGTACTTGGGCGAACAGCCGCCTCTCGTTGCTTGCCTTTGCGGTTGCGGGAAGTTGTCTTGTTTTTGCTGTCAGGATCGATACCAGAAGTATGCGGAAAGGTTTGTACGCGGTGAGTGATTGAATTCGCAGTTGGTTTTGATCTCTCTTGCAATCGACGGTCGCTTTCAAATAGGATACTGACATTTTTCGAGGTCCGGTGTAAACCTGAATTTGTGGCAGTTGTAGATGTCGATGATTTAAGGGTTTTATCGTGAGACGACTCCATTGTAATGGCCATCCATTGTAATGGATGGCGATTTGTGATTGCCACTGCAGTTAGGTAGCTGGCAACTGTTGAGTGAATTTATGTGAAAGTGTCAAAGAGTTTGCTGCTTTCGTCGCCTTTGAGTCACTAGCGCGCGAATTGACAGTGTTAGGCAAGGGGCTTAGAATGTCATTCGGCAAGAAAATTGTTCAAGAGAAGTTCGTGAATGCATTGAGAGTGGGATGATCGCATTCGCGTCGCCATTTACCTGTACCTCATTTGGGCGCTTAATAAGTTAGAAGTAATGTGTACATGTCGCGCCTAATTATTCTGGCTTGCTGGAGTAATTCACTGGACTGGGTCACTACTTGGACGCATGATGGCCATATGATGAGTGCCACATGTTGCCTCATCCCTAAAATCACGATATTTCGTGCACGCTCTCCCTTGTGCTACCAGTGAATATAGGAAGTTGGTGTACTGACAAAACATAAAGGACTGAAATTCGAAATCGTACTCGCACCAGACTTTACATATCTTCCCATACTTATCAAGTATCCTAAACCAAACCAACGTATATTAAGGCATAGAAAATATACTGCCCGAGAGCGCGCTTGCCCATTCATGTACACCACAACCTTTTTTCTTCTCATCCAACATTATGAAAATTCCCAAACTCCAGTCCTCTTTTTCCAAGCAGCCAGCGAAGGGAAAGCATCGCGAACGGTTTTGTTTTCGCCAATGAAATAGAAAACGGAATTTCGACAAGCTTCCTCGCAATCGGACACAACTCTGGTGCCAGGGTCCGATACGGGCAGAACATGACATCGAAAGCTTGGATAGCAGTGTTGCAAGGAATGCCCCAATGCATGACCTCTAACTGGGGTTTCGGCTTTTCGCCTCTATTACCAGCAGCCGCCATCGGCGGAATCGCCGCGATGGCAAACCCCAGCGCCTTGAGTGCGCGAATGGCCCACTCAACCTTAGTTGCCGCAGTATTCCCAGGCGTCATCGGAAGAACGGCAAGGCCTGTGTACAGGTTCCAAAACTCCATGTGAACGGAAGGGGTAGTGGACGACCCCGAACTAGTATAAGCTTTCTCCATCTGTGCCAACAGATGTTTCAACCGTTCGAAGTTCAATTGACGCATCTCCAGTTGGGGAAATACCACCATATGTTCTTCTTTGATCTGCCTACGAAACCTGAAAATCCTCTTGGGTGTGACTTTCCGGTCGAGACAGAGCCAGCAATTGCAGACAAAGCCCTAGTGGGTACGGAGCTTCCGCTGTACCTCTTTGTACGTATCGTATTGCTCGGGGCCATGGTAAGGGAACTCAAGTCCTGTGTCTACTTCAAGACCTTTGGAAACCCGGAGGATCAACATGTCCCCATTAAAGGCGCGTTCGCAATTCCCTGAGCATGAGTGGTTGGTGCGGCCCACTAGAGGCCACAGACCACAGGTCCTGTGCAGAGGGTGAATGCGACCCTGCTTGCTGTTACTCACGGAATCGAGGGTAATTCGAGGAGTGTCAATGGCATTCAAGGTGACTATCCTCTCTATTAAAAATCTTCGATTCCGTTAGCCTCCACCGTCTCGTCTCGGGAGAGTCAAACCATATGAGCCAACAACTGGCCACCCATCCACCTTGCCAACTTCGTTTCCGGGTTGGTTATCGCCGTAGTATAGATCAGCAATATGTTTGAATGATCCAGGATTGTGGTAGAGCTTGTGTATGGCATTCGCAATAAGATTGGCTTGCGCACCACTGGTCATGCCACCCAAATTCGCGCTGTGAAAGATTCTTGAACAATTTTTTTAATCTGGCAGATCATCGCCGCTGTAACAGTATGCAGAAGACTTCTCGCACACGATTAGATCTCCAACCTTCACGGCTTTCACGGCTTTGGTGGTGAACAACCCGTTTCGGCGACAAAGCGACGGCACTTCTACAAGTCCCACACGCGTTGCGCAGTCAATAAGCGGTGGTTGCAATAGAGTTGCTATATCATGCATGCGCAGAAAATCGTGTGTGCCCTCGCTCTATTCGCGTAGCGTCGATCGTGCGCGCGGCCTCTAGATCTGCTGCGGGGTGGGTAGGACACATGGCCTTGAGAGCGTACATCTTATTCAGCACCGAATCATACTGGCCGATTTCTTATAGCGCTATACCTTCATTATACATCGTTTCCTCTAGTGCGTTACTGCCATTTTGTGCCTCAACAGCGTCGGCTAGGGCCTTCTTTAAACGCCCTTGGTAGAGATTTGGAAGTACGCAAGTTATTCTTGCTCAGCCGGCTCAGCATAGTGTATTGCGGAAAGTACCTCCAACCAGTCTGCCGTGATCCATTTCTTATCCTTGGCGGCGCGATTTCCCAGATTCCGAAGAGCTATACGGTACTGTTCTTCTCATCATCTTTCGGGACAGCATCATCATATTCGTTTTCCCTTCACTTTACCGGAATATTCTCGTTCCCCTCTTCCAGCCAGACCAGGTCACTGATATGATCGACACATGGAAAATCGCTCATCATAATCCATGGATGTGACAAAAGGATCCTTCACAAAACAAACGCTACCAAGCCGTGCGATGTCCTCGGGCGGCACGAGGGTATACATCTTCTCCGACTGGTTGTGTAGTTCGAAATTCGTCACCGCTCCCTGCTCGTCCTCCACTATAGACATGAGAGCCGCAAGGCGAAGAGGCGGGGTCACGATCCGAAGAAGCTTTCAACCAACATGATGAGTCTCTAACTTCAGCTGTCCCATCTTGATAGAATTGAGATGGCGGAGTGGTTGAGTGCAAGGGGAGTAAGCGGGAGGAACAATCGCATTGTTGCTATGGACCGGTCTGGTGGGCGCATCGGCAACCATGTAGACAAATTCGAGGAATTCCGAAATCTGCGTTGTCCGCTTGACAAGCTTTGTCGGACGCCCTTTTAGAAGAAAGTTTTGTTTCTCGCCTTAGCAGTGGTGGCGTCTGGTTCGTGCGTGAAATCAATGAGATTCATGGTGGCGTCTAAATGAATTGGTTCTTGCAATGAAATAAATCGAATAGCCTTAGGCGCTAGTGGTTCAAACTACGAAACACTCGGAGATGTCCTCTAGAAATAGTCACATTATTGTAAAAAATATAGTCTGGCGTTCCGAGCTCCTTAGCGAAGATGTGAACCGCTCCCAGAGCTAAAGATTCATCAAGTGGTAAAAAGCTAGATCAGTTTCCGTTTCACTAAGACGACTACCGACTACTAATGCAGTTACAAAACGATCTTCACGAGTGCGATGTATTACTCAACATGCCCATCAGCCTGATTGGCAGGCTGCACAATAGCTAATGGTGCGGTACTGAATGCCATCTCCTAGCCTACAACTTCATGTTGCATTTATCCTACTAGGTTAGAATAGTTTCTTCCTACAGTGAGGGCCACATCGTCATTCGTTGACCCCTTAACAAAGAAGAGGCGGAAGTTGAATATCAAGCTGCATAGCCGGACAACTGTGCGATAGCAGCAAAGACCTGATGGCTGGTTCTAGGCACAAATGCAATAACCGTGTTCGAGCCCCAATCGCTACATGACAAGTTTTTACGTGACGGTGAAACCCCAGCAGTACGAAGTACAGTACCGGTAATACCAGGAAATCCGAGTTAGCTGCGCTGTAACAGAAGCGGAAAGCAACAGGAGTGGGGTGGTCCTCGGTTGCTGCATAATCAGGTTGAGATGCGCGAATATCGTACTATTTTATGCAACGACTGAGAACCATCCCACTTCGGGCGTGTCCCGTTTCTGTTCCAGCACGCTTAGATAAAACCATGCCTGTCTGGGACTGTGCCTGAGGATTGAAGGATCTCGCTGTGCAGAATGCCCCGGCTGTGGGGCCCGTTTCAGGCGGAAAACACTCAAAGCAGAAAAGGTCAACAGTGTATTCTGGGTTTGATCCGTCCGGCTTTGAACTTTTTCCGCACGTCCACATTTCCCGGTATCAGGACTGGTAGTCCGCCACCACTACGTTTGGCGTTGGGCTGTTTTGTCAAGACAGCGTGCACAGCGGAGGGAGAAAGGAACTATGTTCCAGGTATAATTTGGAATTGCAGCACATTTATTCTAATCAACCTTCATATCCGCTCTAGGTCGTGGCGGTGAAACTGTTTTCAAAACGTCAGGGAAAACGGATGTACTCGGAGTTCTTTGAAGTCTGTCCATGCGAATACTTATGCTAGAAGGAGCTAGCTGCATGGAGCTTTGTAAACGAATGGACGGAGGCGTGAAAGGCGCGAGTGGCGGTGAAAACATCATGAGGATTGACAGAGAAGGGAATGTAGAGCCCAAGGGCAGCAAATGTTAGACAAAGGAATCAACTCGCGAACTTCATCTCAACACCAATCTTGAAATCATCATAGCACGACTTCTCTATGAGATGAATGACTAAATGCAAAAAAGTCACTAGGGATTCTCACCAACTTTTCCAAAATGATCATTCAAACCATCGAGCTCCCGTCATCCATCACATCGTCAAAGCCTCTTGTGATAGACCCAGTCACACTAACGAACGCCGCGTTCCAACGTTTTGGCACTGTTCTTAGCAACCCTTCTCCCACAACCTTGCCATTGTCAGCTCCCACAGCGACATCGGCGCCTCTGCCCTGTGGCGGCGTGTCCGCAAACCAAGGCACCGCGATTCAGTATCGAGCGATCGCGCCACCACTCGAAAACTTCTATGCCGCTCACGCGCCGAGCGGTATATCAGCGAGTGCGCGGATGAGTCTGTTTTCATGCAGCGCTCGTGCCTATTGCGATGAACTATCCAGCAGTGGCTCCAGGAGGACAGAAATCAGAGGTCATGGGAATACTCCAGACGAAAGCAGGAGTAGCGATGGAAACGGGAAGGAACATAACGCCATCACAATCCCCATCCACATCTTTGAACGCCATCCCTTTACCAGCCAAACGTTCATCCCTCTATCCACATCATCGCCTCACCCTACTCAGACCCCTAAGCACATGATTCACTACCTCGTGGTTGTCGCCCCAACTCTACCTGACTCCCAACAGCCCCTAGTTGTCGCCCCTACTCCTCCTAGGTCACAACTGGCAGTGGGACCGGGATTCCCTGATTTGGCTAATATACATGCCTTTATTGCTAACGGCAACCAGGCTATCATGTATGCCGCGGGCACATGGCATGCGCCTATGGTTGCGCTGGGGCCGAGGGATACAAGTGTTGATTTTGTAGTTGTGCAGTATGCGAATGGAGTGCCAGTGGAGGATTGCCAGGAAGTCGTACTCGGCACGAGTAGTGAAGCTGGTGGTGGCGGAGTTGATATGGGCGAGAGGACAGCAAGTCAACCCACGGAAACGCGAGGGGAGGGAAATGAGGGGAAGATTGTGGTGCGGTTACGGAAGCCAGATAGGCAATTGGCGCGGTCCAAATTATAGGCTTCATGATAATGTTTTCACATGCTTAGGAAATATCAAAGTTTGCCTTTCATATATGCCAGAAAGCGGCACGTCTATTACAGTAAAATTGGTCTTCGGGGGGATCTTTTCTCATCCACACTGTTCGAGTGACATTTGAGGAGTTATTAGACGGCGAAAAACGCACAGTGAAAGAAGCCAACCGCTTCCACAAAAGCCTACACTTGATTCGCCAACTCAAAGACTTGGAACATAAGCGTTGATTGATGTCCACTTTCAGAAGGATCAGTCCCTTCTACTACAATTCGTGCAAAAGCAAATTTATTATTCGGCCCGATGGCCCTGCAATACCATACGTATCTGACGTGACTGATTGAGCTCGCCATTTGCATGCTCCACATGACCTAGTCTCTTTCGGCACTCCCTTTTTGATGAATAACCCGTGTGCAACTACCTATTACTTCCTATGACCCCATACTGCACAACACTTGCAACCCATGATCAGAAATCTGAAGTATGGATATCCATCAGTTGCGCAG
>JAOYMO020028048.1:0-13500 GCA_025802455.2 Iodosphaeria phyllophila | reverse complement strand
GATCCCAGCACCCCATAGAGACAAGCCCGACATTAAAACAGCTTGTGCTCCAACGTCATGTCGTTCTCAGGTTCAAGGCCCACGCAAGCACTACAGCACCGTTAGCATCAAATCAGACTTTATTTTACCAGAGATCTCTATAGGGCATCAGAACATACCGGAAAATGTTGAGCAATGCAGCGCGCTGCTTCGCAAGCGCGTTGATAACGGGCGTGCCTGGTGGCGTCATGGGAGCCTTGAGCATGTAGCTCAGAACACTCAAGACTGAATGGAAGTTCTTGAATTCTTTGTCCGAACCATCAGCCCCACCTTCGGTTGCCGAAGTACTGGCGGCCTTCCAGGAGATCCGCGTCATCATTTCCGCAACGAGGACAAGGTCAATGATCAGGGGTGAGGCCAAGAGAGAGTCCTCGCAAACGTTGAAGATGCTGTATTGCAGCAAGTCAGTGATCATTTCCTTAGAAGTTTCAATCAGGAACAAGGCTTACGATATGGTCTGATGGCCGCCCATAAAGATCTCAGCATAGTACTCGTCCAGGGCTCGCTTGTTGTCGCCGACGGCTGGGAGGTACTTGATGACAACAGTATGGTCAGGATGTTCTCCTTTCTTGTACAGCACATGGTTGGCCTCAACCATGTCATCAACGACATTAGACTTGGAGATCTCCTTAGATCGAAACTGCTTCTGCGAGCTGTTCCGTTTTATCTTAGTCAGTAATCACAGAACGCCAAAGATTGCAATTCGACTGTACTCGCCTAAGATTTTTGCCATCATTGTTCCCAAGATGGTTGTAGCTTGCAATCGATGTGAGCTTGATGCCCGCGTTGATCAAGAAGTCGACCAAAGCTGATTTCATCTTGGTCTGACCACTTTTGAAGTCGTCTCCACCAATGAAGGCCCCGTGTTTCTCGGCAAGTTCAATAGCACCAGGGACGAACGTGTTCTGCGGCGACCCGTTGATAAATGGTGTGTTCTCCAAGATGCAAGCAACTGAAAAGACCGTGGATGGAGAGATCTCATTATGGCCGGTTTCGATGGACTTGAGCAGGCTGTCAGCGGTGTCGTTGACACCCGGGATTATGTCGGCATATCGCTCTGTGTTCGCGGTCCACATGACAATCACCTTGTCAAGACCATTGTTGGCTTTGAATTCACTGCACTTTGTCAGAGACTGATATTGCTATCATCGCCAAGCAACTCACCGGATATCCTTGCGAATTTGCTCCACATGGGCATTGCAAGCTTTAGTGCCGGGGAGAACATTGTCAGCCCTGTCCTCTTGGTTCGAGGCGATGAAGTCGGGGTAGTAGATAGAAGGCAGAGGCTTCATCTGGGCCATCTCCTTCTTGACAAGCCCCTTCAACGTTGGTTCTAGGACAGCGGCACGGTCCATAGCATCCGCAAGGTTCATGCCACTAATATCCCAACCTAGGAAGAAGATAAATTAGCAAGGCTTGAAAGATGACATATTCAGTCATAACGTGGATATGGCTCATCAATCTTCACTCACCTCCAATAACCAGATCATTCGGGTGGACCATGGGGAGGAGGTCATGAAACTACAGGAGTTAGCTACGATGGTAGTATTGATATATATTTGTCATAAAACAAACCGGTATATTGACGTCCTTGTGGCTTTCCGCATCTGTGCCCAATTTGACAGTCGAGCTCATGATAACCGAGCCATACCAATTAGCGGCACGCGGACCCTCGCGAGTCTCCCAGACCAACCCACGGCGATTGGCGAGGATACCAGCAGTGACGGTAGTACCATTGTTGCCACCCCAGCCGACGCACATTACCCCAACTTTGGGGATGTCACGGTCCGTCTTGAACTCGTAAAGAGTTTCTTTGGGCTTGGCGACATAGTTGCCGTCATCATTTTTGGCGACACTGGTAGTGCGGTACGTGTACTTGGAGCGAATCTCCGAGTCCGTGTAGACAACATTAGGGGAGTCCACAATGAACGTGTTGCCTTTGATAGGGCTGTCATGACCGTTCACATGGCCATTGGCATGCCCATTGGTCGCAATTCCATTCCTGTTCCCATTCGGGGAGCCCGATTCCTTCTCCGCGTGAGGCGCCATGATGCGGATTTTCGGTCGTAAAGGACTTTGCAGACAATTTGAAGCTCTTCGTTCAAGAACTTCTTAGCGTACGAATGGCGAGTCCGAAGCGCCTCCGGGGGAGGAACAACGGGCTCCGGCGAACGGGTGGTGAACGCTGTGCATAGTTCAGACGCAACATCTTCAACAGCAGACACGAGATCAGGGGCGGATGCCAGGGCTTACGAGTTAAGGAGATTGGAAAACGTCTTGACGACTGGGTGATCGTAACCCGTAGGTACGATCAACTATTGTTCAGTGGCAAATTGGATTCCGGGTAATTCGAAGTTGTGCTAGTCTATTATGAGCGAGTTGACAGAAACGAGGTTGATTGTGGAAGAAAGAAATTGAGGGCTGGCTTTTATAGGCAAGGACGTTGGAAGATTGGACTGGTAAGCTAGGCGGATAGTGTAAGGGCTATTGATAGCGCGTGAAACACTTCTACGGCACATGAGCAGCCACAAACGGCTGCCAACACTGCAGGTCCATTTTATTTTCGCAATCCACGTAGGCATATGCATGGTTTTCACAGGCCTTGTCGAGTAGAAATCCTTCAATTTTTTCACGATATCCATCACGAATGCATCGTGTGCGTCGCCGAGGATGCCCCACCATTCTACATCTTCTCTAGTCAGCTAACCCTAGTAGCTACCGGTATGGACGTGGGCCACAAGTCGCTGCTCATTGGGCAATGGGTCACTATCAGTAGCTGTCAAGACATGCGGTCAACAGAAGGGGCTTCTGCGGACCTCTGATCATCTTTAGATTAAGGCAGGTATCAAGTGATAAGGAGGCACAGTATCGGTCTGGGCAGCATTAAAAACGTCCTTCCGCTTGAGCCGGAGAGAGCAGACAGCACTAGCGGATTGAGTGAACTGCGCATTGAAGGTTGTGACTCCGGGATATCTCCGTCTTATGCCCTCTGCGGGGTCGGCACGCCGCCACGCAGCATCCGCCTCGGCTCACGGCATTACTAGTATCGGTTTCATGACCTTCAACCTGTGCCGGTCGCAGCAGATACTGTTGGATGGATATGTCTGTCTATAGACGTAAAGACACGAAACGACGGAACGAATGCAATTGCGATAACTTCTGGTGATGACCAAAAACTAAGTGGCACGCTTTGGTGTGCCCACCAAAGCGTGCGTCTTATAGCTAGCTAGGGTATCTCAGTGGGACCCAGACCTGTATCCACAGACACCATAAATTTGAAAGAAATGCATCCGGGCCCCAAATGGCAGCTACGGCTGCTGACTATGCGAAATTTGGGCACAAACCATTTGCTCATGTTGTTGCTTGAGTGCCACATCAGCCTTGCGAGAAGAGCAAAAAACTTCTTCTGCCCGGCCCATCAACTACTAAAAAAATCCCAATTTAGAGTGGAAGAATCTTTTGCTCCCATTAAACTTCTCATCTCGAACATATTTTTCTTGATGCTGCTGCAGTCATAGCAGCAGCAGCGGCAAGCACTGCAGCGCGCTTAATGAAGCACATTTCTGGCAATGTGTCGTGAGGATCTGCCGTACCGGTACTCAGTCACATGTCTGAAATCGCGACCCTTTAAGTCCTCTGGGACGTATCAACTCCCATTGGCAATCCCTCCGACAACCTTGTGGAGAATTCTTCTCTCTACGAAATAATCCAAGGCACAGCTCATCCAAGCCGATGCGCCAGGAGTCAGAGCAAAATGTTGCGTGGAAGTGCCCAATGCATTTCGCCCATGCATACTGTACTATACTATAGAGGAATTAAACTTTGGCTCCCGTCATTCCGGGAAGAATGCCCCCCCCGGACAAAATAGCCGGGACTCACAGATCTCACACCACACCAATCTACTTATTTTCCGTTACAACCACCAACTTCACCCATTTTGATTTTTACGGAAGATTTATTTGAAGCCACGATACTCCAAAGAAGAAATGATTTGTTGGTGCTGTTCAATTTGCGGAACAATTGCCAACGCGCCACTCTAGATCGGACATTTTCAAGCAGTTTGGATTTGGCAAATCTGGCTTTGTGAGTCCCGGTCATTCTGTCTTGGGGGTGGACTGAATAATTATCGTTAGCTAAGTTCTTAGGGCACAGTTAGAGACGGCTCTTGTGTCACGATCGTCGGCGGGCGGGATATGGGACGTGGTAATTGTTCGGACATCTCATATCGGTACATAGCGAAATCCATGTAACCCGCTACTCATCTGTAGGAGCCAGTCGTTTCCGTACGTTAGATGGTAAAGTTAATGTCTATGCCCGCATCGTCAGGTAACAGACGGCAAGAGTTGAGAGGGCAGCCAAGTTGGTATTACTACCAGCGGTATCACTCCTGGTTCAGCTCTATCTACTAGAGTACCTCCGGTTGAACTCCAGAGCTCTCAAAGTCTCAGCTATAAGTTACTGGTACTGGTTCGATGGTGGCCCAAACGTTTCCATATAGACTCGGCAAAGGAACTAAGAAAAACAAAACTATTTGATTTCCTAACCTTGCTAGAGCGATCCCTATACATTAATTAGCAGGATGCGAATTTTTATATCAAACATCGAGATTTAACGTTGTGGCAAACAATTTATGTGGAGTTTTCGAAGAGATACTCCACCCGTATCGTCAAAGCGGGGTATTGTTGCAGCATAGAATTGTTATACACTGGTCAGAATGTACCAACGCCTTCACTTATCTGGGTCTCCACACCTAGCAATACGGTCCTTACGCCCGCTGAGAAGATCAAACAGCATATTGAAAACACTGTGAACATTTTTCCGACATGCTTCCCTGCTGAGAGAAGATGCACTTCTGGCCTCCAAAAAATCCGAGAACGCAAAGTCTAGACACTCGAATCACAGTTTCCTTAGGAGCATCAGTTCACCGTATTTTGAATGATACGTTATGGATTAACCAGTACTAGTTCTATAAGTGAACGGACGTTCGGTTAACTGTTGTATTCAGTTCTTAAATTCTTGAGATCGAAAAGTCTAGTCTTGCTTTCTATCGTCCAAAACCGATATGTATTGGTAAAAGCTACCATTAATATCACATAAGTTAAGCTCGGTGATATTCGGGGGGGTTGTGATTCCTCGGAGCTGCCCAGTATTCTGTACTTACCGACGCCTTGCTACGTAGTAGCAAATCGTGACTGACTGAGCACAGCTTGCTCATAATCAGCTCTTATCCGTCGGAGTAATCTAAATTAGTCTTGTGAATAACACATCAAACTTTACATGGTAGATTTTGATGACAAGGTACAGTAATTGCTCCGAAGTTCTGAGCATGTACCGGAATAACACGTCCCAGCACTCAACCAGGGCTCAACCTAGTCATGACCCCAGGCCCGGCCCCTGTACCTCGGATCTGCTCCGGATCGCCGAAGTTCTGCAGTACTCCGTATGTACTGTGGCGCCGTTCCTGTATCTTCACAATACTTACTTATCCCCTTGATCGTGTAAACTGAACGCCCGAGATCCGCCCTAAATTTCCTCCAAATGGCATTGGTTCGGAGCAGTCTGATGGTAGATTCGCTACATGTAGGCCTATCAACTTGTACAAAACTTTGGTGGGCAGAAGTGAAGAAAGCTGGTTGGTTCGAATGACCTCTGGCTCCGGCAATGCCGCCTACTGTACACGCCAGTACTGTGTACAGTACGCTCCTCTAGGCCCGCCGGTGGTAGCTGGCCCATGCGATCCCGGGCGGCCAATTTACACGATCAAGGGGATGAAGGTAAGCCATGTCCTTCAATGGGGCATCGCTACCACAGTATCAATGGGCAAGGATAGTTCTGCCATGAGGTAGTTACCTACAGCATTTCGTATTATGTGGCGCGGATGAGGAGCTCGCGATGATAGGAAAAGCTGATCATCAAATCACAAGTTCCAAGAAGGTGCGTTCATACACTCCCTCAGAAATGGGCGTCGCATGCTCTGCGAAACAGCCACGTCATCAAAAGTTCGAATGGCGATACGGTACAGTAGCTACCAGTGCATGGGAAAGGACTGCACAAACTTATGCTGAGCACATGTCTTTCAGGTGAAACATTGACAGGAATTATCCAAGTCCACCTGGTGATACTCAGGGCCGGAGCGAACATTTCTAGAATGCGTCAGAGGAGAATGGAATGCAGACGGGGGGCGTTACATCGGATTGCCGGTTTCATCATGTTGCTTAGAGTACCAGGCATTCTTAGACGGTGGCCTCCGCTGGCAAATATGAACCACGCAAGCTTGCGAACAATCTCTTTAAGAAAGTCAAGGTAGTCTGCTGTACCAGTATGGCTGGAATAATACATTAGATTATAACGAACCCGGCTGCTCCTTTCATAAAACCACCACGCCTATTCATTTTTTATCGGTAGGTATGTGGTAAAAAACTCTACCCAACACTGCGCTGAGAATGAAAGCATAAAAGGATCTCAGGCACCACTTGCCTCGCCATACGGCATTACTTGTGGAATCTTGTAAAGCCAGAGTCCACAGACTTCCTTGCTGCTCTAAGAATATGTACATCTGGAATCCTCTTCGCTTTGGCTATGCTGCAACCATAATGGCCACAGGGTGGCCACAGTTTCAGCCATTGAACGACATACCGATAGTCATTGATAATGACTTTGTCAGAGTGCTCATAAGTAAGCGCACCGAAAGTGCAACTTCAATCTCTCCGAAATTCTATCCGACTTTATGAAAGAGTTGATCGTCTAGACTTGCTTACGGAGAGTCTAGATCCTCGGAGCGATAGAAATCACAAGCCTGTAACTCGATAATGCGAAAATTGCACTCATCAAATGAAGTGCACTTGGTGAAGATGGAAGTGGTTGACGAATGCGGATCGCCCTACTTTGTGTATCCTCTGCACTGCTTGTAGGCTTCAGGACACCCAAATCCGAGTGTCCCGAAGTCCATCCGCAGTCTAGGGGATAGTACCAGCAGCACATGATGATCACCTGTTTTCAGCAACCATTGCTTTGAGCATGCCTAGACGATATGGTTGCGGCAGGTGGTCCAGTCACTGGTTAAGAGAGTTTGAATTCACCGGTGGCCATGCTTTCAAACTGGGAGCTATTGGCTGGGATTGATTCCGTGACAATTGATGTTGTGCAGCGAGACATCTTGGCTGCTTTCCGAATCCGATAACTGAAAGCATATGAGGCAATATGATTCGTCCATTGATGACCACAATCGTACTTTGGTACCCATGCTGCAAGAAGATATCGAATCATGGAGAATTTTACATGTAGTATATGCTGATAGGTATCAGCTAAAATTGGACAGCTCATTGAATTGACGTCTCATGTTGAGCGATGCCGGTAAGATGATTTTGGTCATGAGCATACTGGTATTGTAGAATAACGAATGAGATGGGGTCGTAATTACAGCAGAGTAGTGGAGTCTTGTCATATTAAAAGTTTAATACTTCAAATCCCTTTTCTTTTTTCGATCCTCTTTTGCCTCTCCCTGAGCCCACTGATGCGAACGACGCGCCACACATTGGTACAGCATTGTTGCCAAGTGTGGTGCACTAGCAGCTGAGACACAGGAAAGTCAGGTCGGGGAGGGAAGGATGAGCGCCCGATGCAGGGCAAAGAATGAAGCCGGCGCCACCGGCAACACTTGAAGACCAGAAGCATTGACGACGCGGAATGCGGTCAGCTGCCTGTTCAATGCCGGCGGCTGATTCGGCAGCACGTTCGTAATTTTGTAGAAAACAGATGGAGTACCGATATCTAGAATTGTGCGCGAGTGAGACTGTCCAGTGTCCGATGTGCTGTGGTAGCGATGATTGGCACAGCTCACCATCATGCAGCAAGTTCCGGGTACAAATAAATATGTGAGTGGGCCCCACATGGAATAATATGGCATACCGGCAGACCACACGCTGCTGTGGATAGGTTGGTATCTCCTCCTGTGGGCAATATGCATCTTGCAAACTCGTTCCTGACGCGAACCTGACACAGGTTACAGCAGCCGACCGCATGGGCTTTAGACGCAGGGGCCCTTGCAGTATCTTATGCAAGCGTCCGCTTTGAGACCAGTAGATCATAGCGACCTGATGGGCGAATAAGAACATGAGATACACACGCATGATGTGCTCCTGATACCTACGGATTGAGATTTTCCAAGATAATTCTGCCAATTTTATAGACCATAATAACAGAGTATTCATATCCAAGCGCTTCTGCAAGAAGCTCGCTACCTAGCCAGGATTCGATAGACGGAATAAGAAGCCGGCGACAAACGCCACCTGTTGGCATTCGCGGGTATACCCTATCTCGGTACTTCGAGACCTGCAGCGATCTATCCCGTGTGAACGGTTGCCGGCTGCAGAACAAGGCAGGGGAAGCGGTTGACAGGGATAATGTGGCCTTGTTCCACACCGTCCGCTATCTCGAGACGCGAATCGCAACACACCAGGGTCCTTTCTCAGCCGAATTCCACCTTAAACGCTCCATCTTGCTCTTTTGGACCACCGAGCTGCCCTCAGTCAAGGTGAATCCCAAGGCCAAGCATACTAGCACGCCTGAGGTGCTACTGTATCTCGCCTATTTCTCGTTCTGAACATTTCGGCAAAGGTTTCGCCTGTACCATTGTTTCAGTCTGAAATCTCGCGCCTGGTGGTGATACTGGTTGTCCAACCCGAAAGCTCTACTCAGAAGCTGCAAGCTCGACTAAGTGGATGATGAGTCAAGCGCATGCCACATCCTCGCTCGAATCGGTTCAATTTAGTCTCGGGATCTCTACTCCACATACACTCGTCCAAATCAATCACATATGTGCTTTTGCCCACAGGGATATCGGCCTTCACCATCACGTAACCGACCATCATATTGTACTTTCCGATCGACTGAGAGGGAAATTTTGGGTGTGAAGAGGTTGAATTGGCCGAGGGATGGCGAGGAATTAAATGAATTCTCAACGCTTGGATGAAAGAGGACTTCGGGCACTATGGCAGGCCTCCCGAGAGAGTCGGCTTTTATGCCGACAATAAAGTGTTCACAATGCAGCAACGAAGTCGAGATATCCATGATGGGAGAACACCTGTGTGGCGGCGCGGCCAAATATGAGGAGATTCCTCCTGTACCTATACCCGAGGCAGGTATCGGGGCAACTTTCGCCTCTCTCAAGAACAATTTATTTGGCTTTGGGTCTAAATCAACACCTCTCTCAAAAGTTGACATTGCCGCAGCAAGTAGGTTTTTTTTAATGTATCTGGTCGCCTTCCCTGCCGTTCTCCCAACCGCTATCATTCGTGCTTCTTGAACGCTTACGCTCGTCCAGATGAGGCCTTCAAACAGGAACAATTAACACCTGCGAGCAACTACACTGGGGCACGAAGTCTCTCGCCAAGAACGCCGACAGAGCGACCGAGCTTTGGGACCAACGGCGATGGCTATATTTCTCCAAAAATTGCGGACGCTTCATCGCCTGCACGTGAACGTGTAGGAGGATATGGCGGGTTTGGAGATCCCCAGAATAGTGATGGCGATACCGCATTTGATGGAGAACGCAGTCCGAAACCTCCAAACTTACTGCAGAGGTTAAACTCGGTTACGCCAGGGCCATTTGAAGCGAGGAGAAAACCTCATGCTAAAAATGCATTTGCGCCACAGCATGGCAGGAGTGGGAGTTCTAGCAGCACAAGTAATGCCCCAGAAGCCCTGGACCCACCTTCGTGGTTGCTACAGCAGCAACAGAACAACACCGATATCTCTAACCCATACCGCCGTCCGAGTAGGCCTCCCGATGATTCTGTGACACAGCCATTCGATTCTGCTCAGCTTGCCAAACCAATATCTAAACAATTAACACCTGATTCTTATGAGCCACCAGCACGCCGCCCTTCAGGGTCAGGCTACAGATCAGAATATCCGCCCGATCCAGCGAGCGACATGGATCGGCCAAGAACGAGGGAGGGCCGTGATCAGACGAGAAAGATGTCTCAAAGTTTCCGGGACACATCTCGACCACCTCCACCAAGAACAAGCCTGATCCGTCCAACCACCATGCGTCGGGATTCTTCTTTGGCTATCAACTTGGCTGAAGAGTTTGGATCAAGCAACCCCTATCACGCTTCATCTATATCATCTATTTCCCAGTCGTCTAGCAACTCGGGCTACAGCATGCTTTCGGAACTTAGCCGCACAAGCACAAATGCTACTAGTCCGGCTCGCTCAACCGATGAATCAAATTCTTCCGAAACGTCCAACATCGATCAGACCACGACTAGCTTCCAGATGTCACCAACCAATCTCAAGTCTGAACCACCGCCAACGTCAAACGAGGTTCGGTTTCCACCAAGATCCTCATCCCGTTTCCCCTCCCGCGATATCCGTGACGACCCCGCAATTCAGAACGGCGGATGGTCGGCACCCAGAGCGCGTTCTCCAGCATTTTCGCCCAGAGCCGAGACGTTTCCCCGCAATCAGGAGACAAACCGTTATGGAGAGCACGGGCGACCTCATGTTCCCCTAGGTCATAGAAGGGGCCCATCGACGGGACGGTCAAGGGGAGACTGCAAAGCTTGCAAGGCTCCAATCACTGGGAAGTCTATCGCCTCGGCGGACGGTCGCTTAACAGGACGCTATCACAAAGCCTGTTTTGTGTGCACGACTTGTCTCGAACCTTTCCCCTCTTCGACTTTCTACGTCTTGGACGACCAGCCATACTGTGAGAGGCACTACCACAGATTAAACGGATCGCTCTGTGGAACTTGCAACTCAGGCATCGAGGGCGAATATTTAGAAGATGAAAGGATACAGAAGCATCATCCGAGTTGTTTTCGGTGTGGTGATTGTGGTCGGGTACTCCAAGACGGATATTTCGAAGTTAACGGCAAGGCGTACTGTGAGCGTGATGCTTGGCGGCGTGTCAAGCCTCCGCCTCTGCCTCCTGGGGCTTCGGGCCGAGGCGTAAGGCCGCTGCCTTATGGTCAGGCATATGGCTTGCCTAGCGGTAATCGCCCCGGCGCTGCGGTGCCTAGATCTAAGATGGAGAAGAGAATGACTCGAACGGGTATGATATGATACAATAATTCACTGGAACATTACGATGCTTTTAATCCCCTAGGAAGGACATTTCATGTTGAGCCTTTCGAAAACTTGACTGCAACTGAACAAGTCGGTCTTGGAGATGATACTTAGTTAACACGTTGATTCTTGAAACGGAGCAAGGGGAAAAGTGCTGGCTTGGACCACTTCTGTAGCAGTGAATGTGGACATATACCCTTGGAAGCGAACTTTTGATGAGTTGGATTTTTGTCTTTGGCTCAGTACAGACAGACTGAGGTTTCAATCCGGTTCCCTTTTGGACACTGTAACTGAAATGTTTTGAGTAGGAGATGAAGGGGGGTTGGCCGAGACGTCTTGGTTCGGGGATAGGGACGACACTTGACATGGACTGGCCTCGTGCTTTGACAGCAGGATAAAGTCAAACGAGACGGCTCGGGGAATTTGAATGAGCCAGATAAATGGCCATGGGCCTTGGACATCTGCCAGTCACTCCATTGACCTACTGGCCTTCGCTTACCTCTATCAAATCAATAATTATTAAGTCCACACGTGGACTTCCGCCACTCCAAGACACGTGACTATGAGGGCGGAATATTGTGCTTGCCGATCGATTCTGCTGCGCGGTTGGGGCGTGCATCTATCCTAAAATTGTACGAGTGATCGACTGAGAGTGCACTGAGAACCAACGCTCATCCGTGGCGTAGTGTGAGGCCACGCGGGCTTTATGGAAATAGGGAAACAGAAACGTCCAAAGATTGACAACTACTTGCTGAAGTTGAGACGGTCCGACCACATTTCCAGATGGCGTCGCCTCACGTAAGTAAGCTCCAGTCATGCTACACGATACCGGTACTCTCAAGACACCGTTTTATTCAACACTGTTGAGAATCAACAGTCAATCAATAACGTAGCAAGGCAAGGCAAGGCAAGGCAAGCTAGTGAATTAGTACATGATATTGACATAAGTTGGGTATTCTTCATGTCTCCATCGTCACGCAGTATGCTGTGCGTTCCGGTAGTCACTTGTTAGATCTGAACAAAGCTTCATCAGTGAGGTTCTATTGGATATCACAGTTAACATATCAGAAAGACGTGACTCCGCGATGTGCATCCGCATATATTCCTCGATGTCGAATTGTGGTGATGAGATGAAGTTTACTCTTCGACTTGCTACCGGTATCAAACACTATACACGCCTGATCCTATGACAAGGCGCCTCTTAACACTACTGTTTAATTCTGGCAGAAATCAGGATGAGTGTGCTATATGGGAGATCTAAGCAAGGCTTACTTGCCTAGGCGTGCCTAGGCCATGTAATCAGGCTTTCGGGGGTTGATGTCTTTGACCCTATCGTATGGACCTGCCAATGATGACCCGGGCAGGACCTTGAAAGCTTGGGGCGAGATGGTCTAGTAGTAAGGCGTCTCGGTCGGCCCCCAAGTAAGCGTCTGGTGGCCTTGGCACCCACCCACGACGAGACGGAAAGTCGTGGGTTCAAACCCCACAGCTCCGAAGGCGACCACGGTGGAGGTTTAGGCTGGACTATAATTACAAGAGGGCTGCAGGGGCTGGATGGTTTTTTTGGAGAATTTTCCCTGAAAGGTTTTTCTACTGAAGTCTTGGACGGACGCAACTCATGGTGGAATTTCGACGAATGTCCTCTAGAATGATGTACTCTAACGGTCAAAGCGTCTGAGTCGGGAGTACGCTGCTGTGTTCATGCAGTATCCTTATGTAATGTATCGCGTCCAGCGAAATGTCTAGCATAGCTCCTGGCTACATATAGACAGTAAACTTGATCTTAAAAATAAATAAAAAAAGACCTACCAATGCATAACCCCGGTAAACCGATTGGCCCATGTGGTCAATTCTATTTGACACCTGAAGTTTACTGGGGTTATGCATTGGTAGGTCTATGCGAGGGGGTCAGAGATCTTCGGCTGCTCCGGGTTAGACACCAAAGCGCCCCCATTTAGATGTTACCAACTAAGCGTACTTAAACGGTACGAAAGTTATGTGATTCGAACTATTCTGATATAATCCATCTATAACATCAGGCAACCAACGAATATTGGATTGTGTTTTACCATGTCGCCCTTCAGTGCTCCAGCGACTACGATTTGGTGGATGGCAAAGAAAAATGCATGTACCTTCTAGGAGATCTTTCTCTAGCGGAGGGATGACAGACAAAGAAAGAAACTGCCTTATGCACTCAGTGCCCACAGTAGAGACAACTACGGTAAAATAGTACTCTATATTCCGACCCAAATACAGTATGGAATTATCTGACCCGAACATAACTTCATGATACCATTAAGTTACAGAATCTCGCCTCTACTTACTATTCGTAGTAAGCATATAGTTGACCCCTTGTATGTCTTGGAACGTTGGTTAGTCTGTATCGCTCAT